>CAUYNB010043147.1:0-20409 GCA_963574225.1 Lagothrix lagotricha | reverse complement strand
TCTTCCACAATGGTTGAACTAATTTACACTCCCACCAACTGTGTAAGAGTGTTCCTATTTCTCCACATCCTCTCCAGCATCTGTTGTCTCCCGATTTTTTAATGATCGCCATTCTAACTGGCATGAGATGATATCGCAGTGTGGTTTTGATTTGCATTTCTCTAATGACCAGTGATGATGAGCATTTTTTCATATGTTTGTTGGCCTCATATATGTCCTCTTTTGAAAAGTGTCTGTTCATATCCTTTGCCCACTTTTGAATGGGGTTGTTTGATTTTTTCTTATATATCTGTTTTAGTTCTTTGTAGATTCTGGATATTAGTCCTTTGTCAGATGGGTAGATTGCAAAAATTTTTTTGCCAGTCTGTGTCTCTTGATTGGTGCATTTAGGCCATTTACATTCAATGTTAATATTGTTATGTGTGAATTTGATCCTGCCATTTTGTTACTGGCTGGTTTTCTTTCTCATTAGTTGACTGATTTTCTTCATTGCAATTTTGGTCTTTGCCAACTGGTTTGCTTTTGCAGTGACTGTGACTTTTCCTTTCCATGCTTAGCATTTCTTTCAGGAGCTCTTGTAGGGCAGGTCTGGTGGTGACAAAATCTCTCAATAATTGCTTGTCTGTAAAGGGTTTTATTTCTCCTTCACTTATGAAGCTTAGTTTGGCTGGGTATGAGATTCCAGGTTGAAAGTTCTTTTCTTTAAGGATGTTGAATATTGGCCCCCACTCTCTTCTGGCTTGTAGGGTTTCTGCCGAGAGACCTGCTGTGAGTCGGATTGGCTTCCCTCTGTGGGTGACCTGACCTTTCTCTCTGGCTGCCCTTAGCATTTTTACCTTCATTTCGACCCTGGTGAATCTGATGATTATTTGCCTTGGGGTTGCTCTTCTTGAGGAATATCTTTGTGGAGTTCTCTGTGTTTCTTGAATTTGAAGTTTGGACTGTCTTGATAGGCTTGGGAAGTTCTCCTGGATAATATCCTGGAGTGTGTTTTCCAGCTTGGATTCATTCTTCCCGTCATATTCAGGTACACCGATCAAGTGTAGATTAGGTTTTTTCACATAATCTCATATTTCTTGGAGGCTTTGTTTGTTTCTTTTCACTCTTTTTTCTCTTGCATTGCCTTCTCTTTTTATTTCATTGAGTTGATCTTCAATCTCTGTTATCTTTTCTTGTGCTTGATCGATTTGGCTATTAAAACTTGTGTTTGCTTCACATAGTTCTCGTGCTGTGTTTTTCAACTCCATCAAGTTGTTTATGTTCTTCTCTAAGCTGGTTATTCTATTTAGCATTTCATCTAACCGTTTTTCAAGGTTTTTGGTTTCTTTGCACTGAGTTAGAATGTGTTCCTTTAGCTCTGAAAAGTTTGTTATTATCCACCTTCTGTATCCTGTTTCCATCAATTCTTTGCACTCCTTCTCGGTCAAGTTGTGATCCTGTGTTGTTGAGGAGTTGTGATCCCTTGAAGGAGAAGAGGTGTTCTGGTCTTTGATGGTTTCACCTTTTTTGTGCTGGTTTTTTCCCGTCTTTGTGGATTTACCTAGCTGTGGTGTCAGAGAGCATCACAAGGTACTGTGCCTCTTGAGAGTTAAAAAAAAAAAAAAAGATTCTGCCCTCTAGGAACTCACAGTCCGCCCTGACTAACAAAAATATCCCACAGCCCAGAAGAAAGAGTTAATGAAAGCCATGATGGCCTGGCTCAGACGTAGAGGACAAGGCAGTAGAAAGGAGATCAATATTCCAAGTGTTCTTGCATCTGGTCATTTGTCACAAAACACACTTTCCTCACTTCTATATATTGCTTTGGGATGTTGTGGTTGACACTCTACCAATCACCATTTTTTTATTTTGCCGTATAGCTCCAGCCATGCCAGTAGAGGGTGATAGAGAGAGGGCAGTAGTAGGTCTGGCACTTGACAAATTATTGGTCCTGGGAGCCGTCCCACTTCCGTATGAGGTTGACCACAGGCTGCCTGAGTCGTATTTAGAAGTCCCAGCTCAAGTGAATTTTTTTTTTTAGACACAGTCTTGCTCTGTTGCCAGGCTGGAGTGCAGTGGCGCCATCTCGGCTCACCACAGCCTCCCAATCTCTAATATTTTTAAGCCTAAGCCCCTTGGACACTGTAGCTCTTTTCAGTTTTTGCTTATACGCAATTCATTCATTGCAGCTAATTAAGCCAAAGAAGCTTGGGAATCAAGTTTGAAACCATGGTTAATAAAGTTATTTGCCTAGTATTCAGTTTTATTTTTTATTTCATTGACACCGATCTGTACACAGTAAACAAAATTGCTTATAGAAAGCTAATCATGGCTGATAACATTTGAAATTTGATTAAAGATTTAAAATAAAAAAAGACTCGAATACATTCAGAAATGAAAAAGGAGACATTATAACTGGTAATAGAAATATAAAGGATTATAAAAGATTGCTATGAACAATTATATGCCAAAAAATTGAATAATCTGGAAGAAATGTTAAATTTATAGAAAAATACAACTTACCAACACTGAATCATGAAGAAATTGAAATCTACACAGATCAATATGAGTAAGAAGATTGAATGGGTAATCAAAAAGTCTCTCACCTGTCCTCAAGAAAAGCCTGGGACCTAAGAGCTTCATGGCTGAATTCTACCAAACATTTAAAGGAGAACTAATACCAATTCTTCAAAAATTTTCCAGAAAATTGAAGAGAAAGGAATATTTCCAAATTCTTTTTATAAGGCCGGTGCTATCCTGATACCTGAGCCAGAAAATGACACTAAAAGAAAAGAAAATTACTTGCTAATACCCTTAATGAACATAGATGATAAACTTTTCAACAAAACACTAGCCAACTGAATTCAGCAACACATGAAAAGAACCATTCACCACGATCAAGTGGGATTTATCCTTAGGATGCAACAAATGCTTATGGTTCAACAAACGCAAATTAATAAACATGACCTACGATATTAACAGAATAAAAGACAAAAGCTCTGTGATTATCTCAATAGATACAGAAAAAAGGTTTGACAAAATTCAACATTATTTCATGATTAAAAACTCTCAACAAAATAGATATAGAAGGAATGTACCTCAATTAAATCGAGGCCATATATAACAAGCTCAGAGCTTACATTATATTCAATAGTGAAACACTGAGAACTTTTCCTTTGAGATCAGGAAAACTATAAAGATTCCCACTCTTAAAATTTCTACTCAACAGAGTACTGGGAGTCCTAGCCAGAGCAATTAGGCAAGAAAAAAATGATAGGCAACCAATTCAGAGAGGAAGACTTTTAATTGTCTCTGATTGTGGAGGAAATTATATATGGAAAACTCTGGATTCCACTAAAAAACTGTTAGAATAAATAAAATCATACTAAATTGGCATATAAAATCAGTACCATTTCTATACACTAATAATGAAGTATACAAAAAATTTATAATTCTATTTACAAAAGCATCAAAAGTTATAATACTTAGAAGTAAATTTAACCAAAGAGATGAAAGATCCGCTCACTGGGAGCTATAAAACACTAATGAAAGAAACTAAAGAAGACACAATGAATGAAAAGATAGCTTGTGTTCATGGATTGGAAGAATTAATGTTTTTAATTGTTATACTACTCAAAGCAACCTAAAGATTCAATGGAATCCCTATCAAAATTTCAGTGCCATTTTTACATAAATAGAAAAAATAATTCTAAAATTCATATGAAACCACAAATGACCCTGTTTAGCTGAAGCAATCTTTCCCAGAAAGAACAAAAAAGGAGGTGTCACACTATCCGATCTCAAATTCTAATGAAATAACAGATACATGAACCAATGGAACAGATTAGAAATTTCAGAAATAAATCCAATACAGTATTATTAACTATAGTCCTCAAGCTGTTCTTTAGATCTCTAGACATTCATCCTACATGGCTGAAACTTTGTACCCTGTGAACTACATCTCTATATCCTAACTCCTCTCTGCCTTTGGTAGTCATTGTTTTATACTCAGTTTCTATGTATTTGACTTTTTCTTTTCTTTTTCTTTGATCCCACATATAAGAGAGACCATATAGTACTTTTCTTTCTGTGTCTGGCTTATGATATTCAGCTAGCACATAGTAGGCATTCAACAAATATATGCTGAAGGTCAACTATTAATTCAGAAATGTTAAAAATAAATGGATAGATAAGGAAGGAAGTGCAAGTAAGAATAAAGCTAGGGTCATGATATTAAAAGAAATAAGCCAGACACAGAAAGAAAAATACTGTATGGAATCTCTTACATGTGTAATCTAAAAAAAAAAGAAAAGAAAAGAAGAATTCAAATACATAGAAACATAGTAATAGAAAATTTAATATGGAAATATTCCCACAATTAAAATCTCTGAGTCAGTTCTGTAGTCATCTAAACAAGACTTTATAGTAACCGAGTATAAAATAGTGATTACCAAAGGCAGAGAGGAGTTAGGATATAGAGATGTAGTTCACAAGGTACATAGTTTCAGAGAATCTACTTTTGTACTCATTAAGATTGTAGGTAGAATTCATTTCTCTGAGGTGGTGAGACTAAGCTCCCTGTTTCCTTGCTACCTGTTGGTATCTATTGGCTGTATGTTACTCAACTCCTACATGCATCTCTCCATTCCTTGCCTATGCCCCCCTCCATTATCAAAGGCACAACAACTGTTGAATCCTTATGCTTTGCATCTTTTCAACTTATTCTTCTGCTGCTAAGTCAGAGACAATGGCTTTTAAAAGGCTTATCTAGTTTGGTCATATCTACCTAGATAATCTTAGGGTGAATTGACCTAAGACTTTAATTATCTTATTTTATTATTACATTTTTTTGAGATGCAGACTCACTCTGTCACCCAGGCTCTAGTGCAGTGGCGCAATCTCAGCTCACTGCAGTCTCCACCTCACAGGTTCAAGCGATTCTCCTTCCTCAGCCTCCCGAGTAGCTGGGATTGCAGGCACCCACCACCACATGAGGCTAATTTTTATATTTTTATAAAAAAATATACTTCTCAGCCTTCAGAGTAGCTGGGATTGCAATCCCAGCTACTCGGAAGGCTGAGGAAGGAGAATTCGGGGTTTTGACATGTTGGCCAGGCTGGTCTCAAACTCCTGACCTCAGGTGATCCGTCCACCTTGGTCTCCCAAAGTGCTAAGATTACAGGTGTGAGCCACCATGCCTGGCCTGGGACTTTAATTATATCTGTAAAAGTCCTTCATAGTAGTGCATGGATTAGTGTTTGATTGAATAATCATGGCAATGACATCTTGGGGGAGGCATGTTAATTATGTCTACCCAGTCTTCCGTCTGCCCTCCAAACATTCACATATGCAGAAAATGAAAAATGCAAATCACTCTGTCCAAGGTCCCCAGAATTCTTATCCTACTACAACATCAGCTGAAAGCTCAAAATCTCATCAAAATCCCTGAAGCTCAAATGTCTCAGATCTCATCAGTTAGATCATCAAAATCAGATATGGCTGAGGCTTTAGGTGTAGCTCATAAATACAACTTCTGGGGCACAAGTCTTCCCCTTTGGACTTAGGAAACCAAAGGTCCCAATGCTCCCAACTTACAATGGCAGGACATGTATAAGGTAAGTCATATTCTTATTCAAAAAAATTGAAGATAAAAAGAACAACTGGGCTTCAGGAAGGGAAACAGGGAGGAAATGTTAATGAGGCCCAAAGATCCAGCCACCAGGAAAACATAAGGTGCATTAACTCGAGGTTTTGATACAGTGGAAGGGGTAAAATACCACTACATAATAGTCACAGGCCATCATATACACAGAGAAAGAATCTAGACCAACAAATACAATAAAAAGTACTATTCTGGATCCAAGTTATTACTAGTATCTTGGGCACTGTAGTAGACACAAAGCAGGTATCATTGAAGGAGAGATTCACCAGGAAGAAGTACATGGGTGTGTGGAGCTCAGCACTAGAATTTATGACTAAGATGGTGAACAGGCTCCCTGTTATGGTGATCAGATACATCCACAAGAACAGAATGAAGGAAAGCCTTTGATACTATAACTATTTCAAGAGACTTGAGTAAATAAATTCCAAGGGAACAGTCACATTTCCTTTACCAATCCCATCTGAACAGTATAAAAACTAGAATTCTTAAAATTGAATAACAGAAAATCCATAAGCAGTTTGTTTTGAATTTACTCAATAATCTTGCTCAATAATACTTAAAAAGACTAATATTTCAATTATAGCCATATATTCTAGAAAACTTACCTGTTCTTAACTCACAGCTTTCTCTTTATGCCACTCTTATGGGCACACATCTTATTTTGCATTGTATTTCAATTAGCCATATATATGTCTGTCTTTAGTTTTTCTTTTAGACTGATCATCTACTTAAAGACAAAAATGACGTTTTACTCTTCTCTGTATTCCCTACAAGTGCCTGTATGCCTGACAGTATACAGAACAGAGTAGGAATATGGTAAACATCTCTGAATAAATCTGCAACTTTGTCATGAAACAAAAAATAAATATTCTCGCTACAAAAATTGACAAGTATGTGAGATAATGAACTTTTCAATTAGCTTGATTTAACCATTCCACAATGTATACATATATAAAAACATCATTTTGTGCCCTCATGAGCATATATACTTTTTATTTGTTAATTAAAAACTGGATTGTATGATGCTGTTTGGTGGTGTCTTCTTCTATGTACATAATAATTAGATCCCATTTGAGGATTGTATTATTCAATTTTTCTATACTGTTGATGATTTTCTGTCTAATAGTTCTATCAAATTCTGAGAGTAAGTTATTGAAGTCTCCAACTATAATTGTGGATTTTTCCAATTTCTCATTTCAATTGTCAAGTTTTGTTTCACATATTGTATAGCTCTGTTGTTTGGTGCAAACACATTTAGGATTGCTATGTCCTCTTGGTGGACTGACCCTTTAACAATTAAAGAATGTTTATTTTTTCTCTGGTAATTTTCTGAGGCTTGAAGTCTTTTGAAGTCTACTTTATGTGAGATTAACACAGGTACCTGTGGGGTTTTTTAAATTAGTATTTGTATACATATTTTTTTATTTGTTCTTTGGATACAAGGTCTTGCTCTGTTGCCCAGGCTGGAGTGCAGTGGTGCAATCTCAGCTTACTGCACCCTTGACCTCCTCTCCCCAAGTGATCTTCCCACCTCAGCCTTCCAAGTAGCTGGGACTACAGGCATGCATCACCACACTTAGCTAATTTTTAATTTTTTTTTTTTTGTAGAAGTGAGCTCACCTTATGTTGCCTAGGCTGTTCGGGAACTCCTGAGCTCAAGAGATCCACCCACCTCAGCCTCCAAGAGTGCTGGCATTACAGGTGTGAGCCACCATGCCTGGCTTTTCTCATGCTTTTATTACCAACTTACCTATTTGGCATTTGATATTAAAAGCGATTTTTTTGTAGATAGCATACCATTGGATTATGTTTTTCAATCCATACTGAATACTGGAATATTTTGTCCATTTACATTAATGTAATTATTGGTATGCTATAGTTTAAGTCTGACATTTTATTATTTGTTTTCTGTTTGCATTCTGTTTTTGTTTCCATTTTATTTTTTCTCCCTTTCTATAGACTTTGTTTAAACTTTATATAATTTTATTTTGATTCACCTAGTGTTTTTGAGTGTATCTCTTTGTATAGTTTTACTGATACTACATTACATATAGATAACTTATAGGATACATTTTATCCGTTCAAGTGAAGTGTAGAAATCTTACCACCCATTACATTTCCTAATCCTAACTGTTTATAAAATAAGTATCTTAATATTTCTTCTACACACATTTAGAACCACATCACACAGCACTGAAATTTTTACTTTATCAAACATAATTTAGAAAGCTCAAGAAGTCTATTATTTGCTTACTATGATCTTTTTTCCTTCCTTTCTTTCAAAATTCCTTCTTTCATTATTGTTTTCCACGTAAAACTTCTCTTGGCCATTCTTTTTAGGTAGCTCGGCTGCATAACAATTTTCTTAGTTTTCCATTATGATAATTTCTTCATTTCTGAAAGATATTTTTGTAGAATATAGGATTCTAGCTTCACAGGATTTTTTTCTTTCAGCATTTGAAAAATGGTGTGCCACGTCTTTCTGTCTTCCATACAGCTGGCATTTCCTTTGAGAGCTCTGTGTGTGTGTGTGTGTGTGTATGTGTGTGTGTATGTGATTTTTGTTTACAGTTTTGTTTATGTGGTGAATCATATTTATTGATTTGCATATGCTAAACCAACCTTGATTCCCGTGGATAAAACCTACTTAATCATGGTGGATTAGTTTTTTGATACATTGCTGAATTTATTTGCTAATATTTTGTTGAGTATTTCTGAATGTATGTTCTTCACAGATATTGGTCTGAAGTTTTCTTTTTTTGTTGTGTCCCCACCATGTTTTGGTATGAGATGATGCTGGCCTCCTAAAATGAGTTAGGAAGGAATATTTCCTCCTCAATTTTTTGAAACAGTTTCAGTAGGAATGGTTCCCATTCTTCTTTATACATCTGGTAGAATTTAGCTGTGAATTCACCTAGTACTGGGCTTTTTTTTAGTTGTGGTGTTTTATTACTGCTTCAATTGCAGAACTCATTACTGGTCTTTTCAAGGATTCCATCTCTTTCTGGTTCAATCTTGAGAGTTTGTACATTTCCAGGAATTTCTTCACTTCCTTTAGGTTTTCTCGCTTGTTTATAATAGTGTCTAAGGGTTTTTTGCATTTCTGTGAGGTCATTGGTAATGTCCCCTTTGCCATTTCTCATTATGTTTATTTGAATCTTCTCTCTCTTCTTTTTTATTAGTCCAGCTAGTGGTCTATCTATCTTATTAATTCAGCAAAACAAGCTACTGGATTCATTAATCTTTTGTATCAGTTTTTGCATCTCAATTTCCTTCAGTTTATCTTGGATTTTGATTATTTCTTGTCTTCTGCTAGCTTTGTACTTGATTTGCTTTTGTGTCTCCAGTTCCCCTCATTGTCATGTGAGGTAGTTAATTTGAGATCTTTCTAACTTTCTGATATGCATGATTAGTGCTATAAACTTCCTTGTTAACTCTGCTTTGCCTGTGTCCCAGAGAGTCTAATATGTTGTATCTTTTTCTTGTTTGTTTCAAAGAATTTTTTGATTTCTGGCTTAATATCATTATTTACCCAGAAGTCATTCAGGAGTAAGTTGTTTAATTTCCATCTTGTTGTATGCTTTTGTGTGATTTTCTTAGCATTTATTTCTGTTTTTATTGTGCTGTCATCCAAGTGTGTAATTGATATGAATTCAGTTTTTTATTTTTAATTTGTGGAGGATTGTTTTATGCCTGTGTTAGTCCATTTTCACACTGCTATAAAGAACTACCTGAGACTGGGTAATTTGTGAAGAAAAGAGGTTTAATTGGCTCACAGTTCCACAGGAGACATGGCTGGGTAGGCCTCAGGAAACTTATCATTATGACAGAAGGTGAAGGGGAAGTAAGCGTGTCTTCTCATGGCCAGCAGGAGACAGAGAGCAAAAGTGGAAGTGTTACACACTTTAAACCACCAGATCCCATGAGAACTCATTCACTATCTTGAGAACAGCAAGGGGAAAGTTCACCTCCATGATCTGGTCACCTCCCACCAGGACCTTCCTTCAACATTGAGGATCACAGCTTGACATGAGATTTGGGTGGGGACACAGAGCCAAACCATATTAGTGCCCAATTATGTAGTTGATTTTAGAGTATGTGCCACGTATAGATATGAATAATCTGTATTCTGTTGTTTTTGGATGAAGAGTTCTGTAGACATCTACTAGGTCCATTTGGTCAAGTGCGGAGTTAAGTCCCAAATATCTGGTGTTTTTCTGCCTCAATGATCTGTCTAATATTGTCAGTGGGTGTTAAAGTCTTCCACTATTATTACATAATTATCTAAATCTGTTTGTAGGTCTCTAAGAACTTGCTTTATGAATCTGGATGCTCCTGTATTGGGTGCATATATATTTAGGATAATTAGGGCTTCTTGTTGAATAGAGTCCTTTATCACTATGTAATACTTTTCTTTGTCTTTTTTATCTTTGTTAGTTTATAGTCTGTTTTGTTTGAAATTAGAATAGCAACATCTTTTTCTGTTTGCTTGGTAGATTTTTCTCCAACTCTTTACTCTGAGCCTATAGGTGTCATTGCATGTGAGATTGGTCTCTTGAAGACAACATATCATTGGATTTTGCTCCTTTATCAAACTTTAGTCTGTTTACATTCAAGGTTAGTATTGATCTGTGTGGATTTGATCCTATCATCATGATGTTAGCTGGTTACTATGCAGATTTGTTTGTGTGGTTGCTTTATAGTGTCACTAGTCTATGTACTTCAGTGTGTTTTTGTAGTGGCTGGTAACAACAATCTTTCCATTACATATTTAGCACTCTCTTCAAAACCTTTTGTAGGGCAGGTCTCATGGTAATGAATTCCCTTAGCATTTGGTTGTCTAAAAAGGATCTTATTTCTTCTTTGCTTTTAAAACTTAGTTTGGCCAGATATGAAATTCTTGGTTGAAAATTCTTTTATTTAAGAATGCTGAATATAGACCTCCTATCTCTTCTGGCTCATAGAGTTTCTGCTGACAGGTCTGCTGTTTGCCTGACAGGGTTCCCTTTGTAGGTGACCTGCCCTTTCTCTCTAGTTGCCTTTAACTTTTTTTCTTTCATTTCAACCTTGGAGAATCTGATGACTATGTGTCTTTGGGATGGTCTTCTTGTCTAGTATTTCACATGGGTTGTCTGCATTTCCTGAATTTGAATGTTGGCCTCTCTAGAAAGGTTGAGGAAATTTTCATGGATAATATCCTGAAATATGATTTCCAAGTTGCTTGGTTTTTCTCCTTCTCTTTCAGGCATGTCTATAAGTTGTGGATAAGGTATCTTTATATAATCCCGTATTTCTCGGAGGTTTTGCTCATTCTTCTTCATTGTTTTTTTTTTTTAATTTTTCTCTGACTGAGTCATTTTAGAGAACTAGTCTTCAAGCTCTGAGATTCTTTCCTCAGCTTAGTCAATTCTGCTGTTTTAATACTTGTGATTGCATTATGAAATTTTTATACTGTTTTTTTTTTCAGCTCTATTATATCAGTTTGTTTTATTCTTAAAATGGCTATTTTGTCTATTATCTCCTATATCATTTTGTTATAATCCTTAGATTTCGTGGTTTGGGTTTTGACTTTCACCTGTATGGTGATGATCTTTGTTCCTATCCATATTCTGAATTCTAATTCTGTCATTTCAGCCATCTCAGTTTTGTTAAGAACCATTTTTTGGGCAACTAGCGTGGTCATTTGGAGATAAGAAGAGAATCTGGCGTTTTGAGTTGCCAGAGTTCTTGCACTGAATTTTTCTCATCTTTATGGGCTGACATTCCTTCAATCTTTATAGTTGCTGTTGTTTGGGTTTTTTTTCTTTTATCTCTGATGTTCTTGGGGGTTTACTTGTGGTATAAGGTCGTTTCGATCAACTAGCTTTCTTTCTGAAACAGTTTCAGAAAGGCCAAGGCTCATATAGGAACTCCTGGACTGTGTGCTTTAATTCTGGGGGCTTGGTATTGAGTGCTTGGCTTTGTTTTCTGGTTCCTCAAGGTTAGAAACCTGCTATGCTGAAGGGACTGATGTGTTCCCAAACTACTGGTCACAACATTCTGATGAGTGGTGCCAGCCAAAGTACTTCATGGGGTGGTGGCTATGTGATGCATCCTCTTTCACATGTGTCAGCAGCAGTGGCAATGAAGTGGTGTACATGCTCATCAGCTGTGGCAGGCAGCTGGTGGTTGCAGGTGTGCCATCCTCCACACAGGTGTTCACAGTGGCAGTGATGGCAGCATGATGCAGGGAACAGGGGCCCCTGCCAGCATCACTGCATGCATTTGTGCTGGGGTGTGTGCAACTGTGTACCTCCTCTGTGGATGTGTTCATGTGGGTGGCAGTGGCCACTAAGTGGGGATGGTTCCACTGGTCTCCTTGCATAGTTTCATGCTGGTAGCAGTGTCAACATGGAGGCAGGGTGCTGGTAAGTGCCTGGCTGGTGGTCTCTGTGCCCATGAATGCTCTGATGGCAATGGTGGCATGGTGGGTGCAGTGGGGTGCACTCATGCCAACAGCAGTGACACAGTGGGGTGCATGTGCATTTGTACTCTGGTAGGAAAGGGAAAGCAAGTTGTACTCATGCACATACACACCAATAAAGTGATTTGAGGGTTGGACATGGGAAAGGGCATGCAGGAAAAGCAGCACAGGATAGGCTGCATTGGAGGGAGAGCACGAGTGGGCTAGGCATTATCCGTGGAGGCTGCTCTGCTGGAGCTCTCCACCTGTCACGCATTGTCTGCCAGTGCGGAAGCTATGATTTGGGCCTGTAGGAGACAGCCTGCCTAGGCATATGAGGTTTCAATGCAAGCAGGTGTGGCTGGGCTGGGGTCCCGAGAGAGGTGAGCCAATAGAGGGGTGCTCAGATCAGATTGTCCCTGTCTCATGGGCAGTTTGCTCTGTTCTGTTCAGGTCCAACAATTCCCCTAGGGTTAAAGTCTCCTGGGGAACATGGTGAACTTTAGGGGATGGGCGTCCCTGACCATGCTATATACAGATGCTCCCACACCAAATGCTCTGGGCTCCACAGAAGTAATAATTCTGCACCTATCACTTCTCTAAGCGGCTATCCCTGCCAGATCTAATATGCACAGGGGTCATGGGGTTTCCTGCTGCCAGTAACCAAGAGGACTGTGGCAAAAGAGGGTTGCTCCTTGTTTGCTCAACTCACTCCTTCCCCAGGAGTTTTAGGGGACCAGGAATGAATCCTGGTGCATGGTAGCAGGTTTCCCACCTTCCTCTCACTTCAGCCCTGCATCTGTGTCTTCCCTCTACTCACTTTCAATGCCTCCCCTCTGAAGATCTATTAGGAGAGTGCCAGTCTTCCTGATGTCCCAGTCCCTCTGTGTCAGATGTTCCTTCTGGCTGTTTCTAATCAGCTATCTTGCCTCCTTCCAGTGATTTTTTCTTCTGTCCTCCCCATCCCACTCTTAAAAACATTCATTGACTTTTTGATTTTCACTATTGTATTTTTAAGTTCTTCTTCAAATTACTTATTTATTTGAGGAGACATTCTATTTCATTATTGACACTTTCTATTTTTCATTTGTTCCAAGGGTGTTCATAATTGCTCACTGAAGCATTTTTATAATGGCTACTTTAAAATCTTTGCCAGATAATTCTAACATTTCCATCATGTTGGTGTTGGTATCTACTTATTGTCTTTTTCCATTCAGGTTAATATGTTCCTGTTTCCTGGTCTGAAATGTTTTTTGATTGACACCTGACATTTGGAAGTTTATGTTATAAGGTTCTAGAGCTTATTCAAACCTTTTATTTTAACTGGATTTCTTTGATATCACTCTATTAGTGCATGATGGGGTTACTTGTTACTACCAGGTGAGGGTAGAAGTCCAAATTTCCTACTTAGCATTCATTGACATTTGGCGAGGGCTCCTCATTACTGGTGGATGAAGTTGTAGGTTCCAGCTTCTCCCTCAGACTGCACTGCTATCTCAGTTTCAGGGAGTAGTAGGAGTCCTTCATTTCTACTCACTCTCTGACTTCACCTAGACCACAAAGGAGTGGGTGGCCTCACTATTCCCTGGTGGGTGTGATAGTACCAATGTTCCATTAAATATCTTGCAGCACAATAAAAGTAGGGCGGGAGAGTGATACTTTAATACTGCTAAATGGAAGTTGAAAATCAAATTCCTTACGTGGTCTTTAGTGACACCAAGATGCTGGAGGAGTTTGTTATCATCCTGTGGGTATGAAAGTCCTGAATAGCTACTGTAACTTGTCTGACACTACCTTGGTTGTGGGGAGAGGAGTCTGAGCATCTGTTTCAGCCTTAGGAGAATGGAAGTCTTGGCTTGTATCCCGCCTTTGTCAGTGCAAATGGGCTCAGGGTCAGTCTTTTTTATGATGTTTGGCTTAAGAAGAATAATTATTGCCTAAAACTTTTTGGTAAGTTATATTGCCTCTTTCCAGGTCCCTTGGCTAAAGTAAGCAGGCTTTTTCTAAACTCTTTTGTGTGGATAGGTTGGCTTTTCTGAGGTGCCACCTTTTCCAGTACCCAATCTGGGATATTTCAGGCAAAACAAAAACTTATGAAACTCATCATCGTTTTTTCTCCAGGACCTGATGTCCGTAGCCAGTATTCATTCTCTTTACCTTTCAAGGCCTTCTTGTTTGCTTTGTACATAGTATCTGGGGTTTCAGTTTTACTTAGCATGAAGATTAAGACATCTTGTATCTGTATTATCTTCCCAAGAGCAGAATTCTCGTAATTTTTATGCTTGAAAAGCTTTGGGCAAAAATGCTTAATGGAGACATCTGCCGGAAATGTCATAAAACACAAAACTATTAAGCGTTTAAACTTAAGATTTGTTATTTTCATAATATTATCTATTTTGACTATGGTCAACTTAATGTTTTCACTCATATTCTCGGCATGAGGAAGATAGGACTTCTACCTCTTTTACAAGACAAGCTTGCAGAAACAACTGAGAATAAGGCAACTTCTTAATCCCATACATGAAGTTGGCCTTCCCCATAGCAGGGCCCTCATTACCACTATAAATACCTCAAGTCATTCTTGCACAGATTGGCATCCTCATTTTTGACCCTCACACAAAACATCAGATTAAGACCAGACCTCACCTCCTCAATGCTATCTTGCTTACTTCAACAGTGCCAAGACCTAGCTGCTGAACTTGTGGCTTATGCACTAAGTATTGGGTGATATATACAACAATTGAGGTAGAAACTAGATGAAAATGCAATGTTTCTACACAGAAAAGTAAGAAACACTGAATGACTTCTGGGAAGATACCAAGAAGAAGATAAAAGCTCTTGAGTTTAGAGGAAGTTTAGGGAAACAGTGGCTAGAAAGGAAAGATCTGGTGGCTGAAAACTAAAACAAAAAAAAAAACATCTTTAAGGAAGAGATATGTTTAAGAGCATTTCTGTTGTGGGGAAGTAAACCCACTGATAATTTGAAATTTTTAGTAAAATCCACATTCTTCAGTCAGAATTTGCCATCAGTGGAATTTTCTTGATAAATGTGAAAAAGCCATTCTTCCATGTTGAAATGGTTTTGAGAATTTGTGTAAACCCTTGGCAATTGTCCATGTTAATTATATGCAGTCTAATAATATTACCTATATATGCCTGAAAGAAAGTGTTCTCATGAAAATATCGAACATTCTCATGCTAGGCAAGCAGGCCATTTATGTCCAGGACAGGGCACTCACCTCTGCTCCTAACACAAGGAAACAGACCCTGGCCAGATTAGGGGAAAGCACCCTAATTCTGAGAGAAAAAGATAGAAACCTTTGCATTATACAATAGAATTATTTTAAATAAATTCTCTTTAAATATAAAAGGAATAGTCAATTAAAAAAGTGCAAACTAGGTGAAATATGTAAAATATATATTACTGAACAGAAAGGAGCTAAAATAAAACAAAATAATTAAAAATCACTTGCAAAAATGTCTAACATATGTGTGAACTTCACAAATAGTAGTACTAAGTTGTATAATGTAAAGTGATGCTTTTCAACTAATTTGTAAAAATGATTTTTTTCTCCCTCAGCAATATGTAGAACGAACGGGCAGAAACAAGTAAAAGTAAAGTAATCATCCATCCCCTTGGTATATGAATTAGGCATTTTCTATAGCAAGGCCTCTGTGCCACTACATACACCTCCAATAACCCCTGTTCGAACTCAGGCCCACGTCATTGCCCGTCACACCAAGACACAGCAGCATCCTACACTGAGGTCTCTGCAATCCTTAAATATGCTTGATCCATTAGAATACTTTTATAAGCCAGCTACT
Source organism: Lagothrix lagotricha (assembly GCA_963574225.1). Taxonomy (NCBI): domain Eukaryota; kingdom Metazoa; phylum Chordata; class Mammalia; order Primates; family Atelidae; genus Lagothrix; species Lagothrix lagotricha. The sequence continues at coordinate 4,501 of CAUYNB010043147.1, read as the reverse complement.
GACCATGTGGCTGAACAAGATGTTCCAGATGTGATGAAACAACAAATTCAGATCTTCCCAAACCTAGTTGATATCCCTTGATGAAGAAGTCTTGTCAGAAATGGCTATTTCGTTTTCCTTTTTTCATAGGAAATGATATGCACATCCTGCACTTCAGCTTATAGCTCAACTACAGAAAGGCAAAAAGGAGGAGATGAAGGAGAGGTGGATTAGAGGTGGGGAATAAATCAAACAAGAATGGGGAATATTCTTGCTAAGATATGAGTTTATTTTGAACGGGGAGGATGGAAGTTATGAGTGACTGTAACTTCATTTCACAGTGAGGGAGGTGGGCTACACTGGCCCTGTGGGATAGGCTCCCTTAAAACATGTTCACTAATTCTATTTTCAATCTGACTACTGGGCTCAGATTTCTAAGAAATGAAGACAGGGTTTTTAGTGGAACTGTTTAAGGAATGCTCCTGTAGCATCAGCCTATGTTGGGTGGAGGAGAAAGCCTGCAGTCTCAAAGGGTATAGCCAGTAATTAAGCTAATAAATGATAAAGTTTTTCGTAAAATACGCTCCCCAAGTTCCTACCACACCATTGGCATACCCCATCCAGACTAGGGTTCTTATTTCTGTTCTACACAGCTCATGCAGTATCAAATCTTACCCAGTACGCAGTGATAATTAACACCCCTTGAATAGGCTCTGCACATATATTCTTACCAAAATGCCTTGTACATTCATGGTAGCCCTACCATGAAAAAGAGACAACTCAATACAATTGCTTAGCACTAGACTCTGTACTGCATAGGTGTCTCTCATGAAGTCTTCAGTACAAGGAACCCCTTACACTGTCGCCAGAACCTATGCACTGTCCACATACTAGAGTAGGTCCTGCTCTGAGAGGCGAACATGAAAACGTAGCCATGTTACCCATATGCCAACCAACGCATATATTTTGAGACTTTAACCACCCCTTATGAATTCTAGTCAGACCCTCTGTCACCACAGCCTGTACATCGGCTCCAAAAACCTAGCTTATTTTGTGCCCAATATGGTATATGTCTTCACGTCTGCTGTCTTACCTGAGCCTGCTCCACTTCTCTTTAAGTCCATACATGGACATACCCCACAGCTTTCTTACTCATTGCAGCCTTCACAGTTCAACCTCATCATAATTAAGGGTGTCATTTTGTCTATCTGAATGCACATTCCAATCTAACCCTCACTTTGAAAGAGTGTCTGATGGTTCTAATATGAGGGAGAAAAATCTTACCTGTTTCTTCCCCTGGATGACACCCACTATTCATAATGCTTGTTAATCATGACCTTTTCCTTTCTCTGGCCTGCTAAGAAAGGCCTGCTGCATCCTATTATGCAGCACATAACTCCTTCCTGGACAATATAATGTCACGGTGCTAAGGTGAAGATATGACTAAATCTATGCTCACTGGGTGACAGAGCTTGAGGATAAATACTGGATGAGATTTCATGAAGAACTCTAAGATTTTTTAATTGATGTGGAGGTTCTTGGCCTGAAAAGTTTTGATCAGGAAGTCAGTTTGTGAATAGGAAAAGCTTAGACTAAAACTAAGGTCTCAGTTTCATAGGCTGGTGGGTTTCTTCTGGAAAAAGGCAGTCATTTCGGAAACTAGAAATTCCTTGCCTACCCTAGTGTCCTCACCATAGGTTCACAGTCATCAGTATAGCCCATGCCCTAATCTTCACCTCTGAAGCTTCTACCACTTATAACACAAACATAATATGACATAATGTCCTCAGTTATGATAATATAAGTACAAGGTATGGAAAATCATATTAAGTTTTGATATAGTTTCCTTACTTGAAAGCTGGATAAGATTTAATGGAATATACAACTTGAAAATATCAATGCTTGATTCCTCTGAAAATGGCAGAGAGGAGAATTCAAAAACATTATCCATTCACTAAATCAAACATCAGTCTGACAAAAAAAAACAAACAAACAATCTGTCAGAACCAACTTTTTCAGAATGCTGGAATCTAATTTTAAAAACTTACAATAACCAGGAAGTTATTAAACCTTAGTAAGGGAATACTGTGGCATTTTAATTTATCCGCCTACCATTCCCCACCTCCCATGCCAGTGGTGGCTCTGGAGATGGCGGCTTGTGTTCCTGATGCAGCTTGCTGATGTCAGAGAAAGCAATATAGACTTTGTTCTTAAAGTATCGTGGTTTTGTATTTTGACCTGTCTGGTGGCTTCCTGGGGGTTAAGCTAAAAGGCTTGCCTTTCCTTCACCAACCATAAAATGTTCTCAGCACTGAAGTGGCCTCCAGGGCAATATTTGTTGAAAACATTTAAATGCAAATACAATAGCTGCATCTGTTTGAGTCAAGGAATAACAGGGGTGTGGGTAAGCTGCGAACAGACTGAAAAGCTGAGGAGGAAAAAGCCTGGGAAAAGAGATATAGGAGGAAATAAGTACGTAGAAAAGTTCACGCAAATACCCAGAAATCTAGAAGTCTGTGGACATGTTCAGGAAATTACACATGTTCAGAAAATATTTGAGAAGACCCAAACCTTTTATATTTGGCTGACCTTTGTGCTCCACACATGCAGAAGTGAAGATTAATGCTGAATGTTTTAGCCCATTCATGTTGCTAAAAAGAATACCTAAGGCTTGGCTGGGTAATTTATAAAGAAAAGAGGTTTATTTGGCTAATTTTTCTTCAGGCTGTAAGAAGCATGGCACCAGAATCTATTTCTGGTGATGGCTTCCGGAAGTGTCAACTCATGGTAAAAGGTGAATTACAGCCACATGTACAGAAATCACATGGCAAAATAGGAAGCAAAGGAGAGTGGGAGGGAGGTTCCAGGCTCTTTTTAACAACCAGCATTTGTAGGAACTAATAGATCAAGAACTCACTCCAAGAACTCACTCATTACTGTGAGGACAATTCCAAAAAATTCATAAGGGATCCACCTCATGACCCAAACACTTCCCATGAAGCCCCACCTCCAACATTGGGTACCAAATTTCAACATGAAATTTGGAGGATCAAATATCCAAACTGTATCACAGAATTAAACATAATTAAACATGAAAGAACACTACTACACAGAGCCAGTCAGCAAAGACCAAGAGAGCATGTTTTATGTTGTTGTTCAAGGCACTTAAGAAAATCTCTGTCAAATCATTAACTGACCTCTAAGCTAAGGCAACATAGACTTTAATGATCACACATGACAAAAAATACAGACTTCACAAAACTAATTTTAAAAAGTTACTATATAAGCAAACAATAATCCACAGAAACAACAACATACTATGGAGGGGTAAAATCTTATTTTGAGTTATTGCATAATAATATTTAAAAGTCTACTTTTTAATAACAACATAAATAAGTTAGGCAAAGAGCAAGAAAGTATGGCTCATGCATAAGGAAAAGGTATTAACAGAAAATATCATTGAGGAAGCTGAGGCATTGCACTTAGAAGACAAAGAGTTTAAAACAACTGTCTTAAATGTGCTTAAAGAGCTAAAGAAAAGCAAGGAAAATAGGGAAAATAAGGAGAACAATGTTTTAGTATATGGAGAACATTAATAAAGAAATAGAAATTATAAAAAGTAACCAAATGAAAATTGAGGAGCCAAAAGTACAATAAGTGAAAAAAATTACCGAACAGATCCCAAAGCAGATTTGAGCAGTATAGAAACAATTAACAAATTTAAAGATAGGTCGATTGAAATGATCAAGTCTAAGGAGCAGAAAGAAAAAATAATAAAGAAAAATGATAGAGCATAACAAAACTGTTGGAAACATAAAGCATATGAGCATACACATAATGGGAGTTTCAGAAGGAGAGAAAAGAAATGGCCAGATAAAATATTTTAAAAGATAATGGCCCAATCCTTTACTAATTTGATGAAAGGCATGAATCAACACATCCAAGAAGCTCAACAAAATGCAAGTAGATAACTTCAAAAAGATCCATACTGAAACACATTATAATCAACCTGTCAAAAGTCAAAGACAAAGAGAGAATCTTGAAAGCAGCAACTCATTATGTACAAGCAGTTCTAAACATAAACAGCCAATTTTTTTTTATTGTACCTTAAGTTCTGGGGTAAATGTGTAGATCATGCAGGATTGTTGCATAGGTACACACATGGCAATGTGGTTTGCTGCCTCCATCCCCCATCACCTACATCTGGCATTTCTACCCATGTTATCCCTCCCCAACATCCCCAACCCCCATTCCTCCCTTGCCCCCCAAAAGACCCTAGTGTGTGATGCTCCCCTCCCTGTGTCCATGTGTTCTCATTGTTCAACATCTGCCTATGAGTGAGAACATGTGGTGTTTGATTTTCCGTTCTTGAGTCAGTTTGCTGAGAATGATGGTTTCCAGATTCATCCATGTCCCTACAAAGGACACGAACTCATCATTTTTTATGGCTGCATAGTATTCCATGGTGTATATGTGCCACATTTACCTTGTCCACTCTATCATTGATGGGCATTTTGGTTGG
>CAUYNB010043146.1:0-122537 GCA_963574225.1 Lagothrix lagotricha | reverse complement strand
TCGGCCCCTGAGGCTCTCAGCTCAGAAGCCTCTTGGTCCTTGGATAGTCCCCCTTTGCTGTTCTATCTGAGTGTCTTCTTTTTAATGCCTTCAGTGCTGCGTAGGTGGGGGTCTCTACGGCCGAGCTGGTCTCTGTAAGCCCACACTTCTTTCTTGTATATCCAGAGGCTTACACTAATTGCTAATAGCCATGTCTCAATCCTGTTTTCTCTAATACCACCTTCCCCAACCTGTTTATATCAGTCTTTTCTGTCTAAATAAATAGTGCCACTGCTTAGCCATATAGGAAACCTAAACACCTACAGTAATCCTTGATTTTCTGCATCACACTTCTGTGCCTCAATTTTAAGTAATGTGTTTCATTTATGTCTCTAAAATACATGTGCAGTTTGCCTGCTTCTCCCTAGCTCTACTCCAGACACCCTCGTCCAAGATACCATCGTGTCTGGCATGGAGTTTTGAAATCGCCTCCTAACTCATCTTCCTGCTTCTATTCTCGATCTCTTTCCAGTTGTTCTTCACCGGAAAGGCAGAGTTTAACTTCAAAAGTTTAAACCATATTAGTGTAACCTCCACAATCACAATTGCACTGGTGGCTTCCCATTGCACCCTGAATAAAAATAACCCTTGTTGCCATGACCTCTGAGGACCCACAGCTCCTGTCCATCGTACTGCCTGCTTCGTTCCGTGCATCCTGGTCCTGAGTCACACCGGCCTCTTCGCACCTCAGGGCTATCAGCACAGGCTGTTCCTCCCACTCTTTGTGCAGCTGTAACCTCCTGTTGAGGTCTCAGTTTCAAAGTCGCCCACACACAGCCTGCCTGACTGCCCTGAGTAGCACCCTCCTCCATTCTCTGTTGCAGTGTCTCCCCCGTTTTTTAAGCTCCATGGCATTTTTTATCATTTATAATCATTGTTATTGTTTATCTCTCCGCTGGAATTTAAGCTGTACCAGGCTATACTTGTTTATTAACTGCATTATATTCCAGGCACATAGTAAACATTCAGCAAATATTTGAGGAATTAATATATACTATTAGGGGGAAATAAATATATCTAATGGCAATAAGTATGTAAATCCTGCTTTACCTCTGGATCTGTGAAGACTTTTCCTTTTAGTTCCAGGAAAATATTCCTTTTCTATTCTGAGTTTTTAAAGATCTCTGCCTAGAAGTTCTTGCCATGAGCTCAGTGATAAAGTGCTGAGCGAGAATTTCTGTTACCTAGAATTGACTGTGACTGCAGTCACCAGGGTGCAAGTTTCGCGCCCTTTGTACAGCACCACCCAAGGGGCTGGAAGGACTTTTTGCAGTCCTGCGACTAAACCAGCAGAGGGCCAACTAGATAAGTTTATTTTGCAAGACCCCTCAACTCTGGTAGCCAGCCTCCTGGTCGTTAATAGGCTAAGTGGTCACTGGGGTAGAAGCCTTTGCCAAAACATCCAGAGAGGATTGGGGATTATGTTTAACTTCTCCATGAGTGCCTTAAAAACAGCTTGGTAAGGAGCATCTTTCAAATGTGTAAATTCTTAATCCCAAGCAAATAAAAACACAAAGACAAACAGGGACCTACTTGGCATTACGTGAAGAAAACGGGATGTTTATGGCAGAGAACTGGGGTTAAGCCATACTATTTTCTAGCTGTTTATAATCTTAGCAACTTTCTAAGCCTAGTTTTCTCGAATAAAATGGGCTTCTCTGGTTTGAGTTCGTGTTTGAAAAATAAAAATAAAATGGGGTTCCAGCCCACTCTTAGATGCAATCAGTGGGTGCAGTTAGTAACTGAATTACGGGCCTCCCTCCTCTCACTTTGTGGATTATTGACAACACGTTTCAATCTTAGTGGCTTGCCCCGATCTTATTTTTGATTACTCATCAGTTAGCAATACAGTTCAGATATGCTTCCGTGCGCCCCGTATTTCAGCAGTAACCATCTTCTCCCAAGCCCAGAGTTGCTCACTGGTCTCTAAGACATAGCTAAATGGCTACTGCTGTTGCATTATCCCTGGAAGCAAGTGAAGCCACCAGCTGTCCAAGGGACCGATTCGGAGAACCATGGGCGGTGACTGGGGAGCTCTTGGGAGTCAGAACTGGTTGTGCCAGCTGACACTGATAATGGCTTTGGATGAATCCAACCAGAAAATGTGCTTTCGTTTTCAGAACATTAACAGCCCCAGGTAAAAGGTGGGCTGCTCAATGCCAGCTGTTCATTTTCCCCACAGTGCTAGGCCACCAGCCATCTAGTACTGTGATAACACCAGATATCTTGCCATTAAGATAGAAATGTGTCAACATTAGCATTTGATGGCTCTGAATAATTTTAAATCCATGTTGCCAAACATTAAAATACCCATGTTCTTTTTTATAACACTGTTGGACTTGAAATTTTTCACTTGGAAGTGGAGACCCAAGGTTATTTTCTTAATAAATACCAAGTGGAGAAAGAATCCTATGGAAGATAGGCTACTTGAAGAGGCAGATCCTAGGAGCCTCTACTCCACCAGGCTCTGGCCTTGGTAAAGGAGCTGCAGTGCCTCTGCTCTGCCACAGGGTGGCAGCAGTTGCCTCCCATTTGAGGATCAGGGGGTGAAGCAAACCTTGAGGAGTAGCGGACTCCAGTTTCTGGCTAGTCTCTCTCTGCAGTGCCTCGCTTTGCCACAGGGTGGCAGCAGTTGCCTCCCATTTGAGGATAGGCGGGTGAAACAAACTTTGAAGAGTAGGGGACTCTTTCTGGCTAGTCTCTCTCTGCAGCTGGAGAAATTGGTGCAGCCGACTCTTGACTCATACAGCTTGACTAAAATCTGTTTCTAGGTTATCCCCTCCAGGAGGAACCAATGAGAACATTGGATTTGGTTTGTAGGCCATCTTTGAAAGAACTAGGCCCCCAGTTTGGCCCATGGCTTTGGGGTTACATTTTGTCCACCTTGAACTTCAATCCTTAAAGTCTCTGGATGATTTTCAGTTTTCTCTGTTGAGCGATTGTGTGGATAGTAATGAGAAATTTAAAAGAAACAGGGAGGTTGTTTTTGGGAGGGGGACAGGACAGGAAAGATGAACGTGATGACATGTTTGTGTGTGTTTAAGGTGCCCTGGGTGTCCAGAAGGCACTCGGATGTATATGGCACAGGAGGGATGTCTGGGGAAGGGAGGGGTTTCAGAGTCATCCCCGTGTTAGTGGTGGATGATGCTGGAGGAATGGATGGGGTCACCCTGGGTGGGTATCGAGAACAACAGGGCACCTAAGACAAAGGCCAGATAAATGAAGAATCCACAAAGGAAACTGGGATAAATCAGGCAGAAAGAAGAACCAGAAAGAGTGTAATGAAAACAAGGGGCAGCGGTCGCCATTGTTAGGATAAGCGAGAGAGGTCACGTGAAATACTAAGAACCACTGAGTGTCAAGTGTTCACTGCGGGCAGAAACACAGAAGTTAGTACTTTGTGTGGGGGCTTTGGGCAAAGCCGGCTCTGGGGAGTAGAGGGGGCCGACCCCACCCTGCAGTGCACTGAGGGGATAATGGGAAAGAAGGAAGAAGATACAACGTACAAATGTGTTCCCAGAATGTCAGGTAAAGGGGAGATGAATAATAGCTGTGGAAGGGTGGGGGCGGCGGTGAGTGATTTAGATCTAAGGAAGGTTTCTGTGAAGATTGTTGTTTTAGGATGTGAGAGATTGAAACTGCTGAAGTGCTAATTGCCGAGAACCAGCAGAGAGGGAGGGTTGAAGGTGTGGGATGGGGACAGGCAGCTGAGGAGGTGGGAGAGGATGAGGACTGGAGCACGGGGGCAGGCAGCTGAGGAGGTGGGAGAGGATGAGGACTGGAGCACGGGGGCAGGTCGGGGTCTCGGGTCCTTCTTTCCTCCACTGGGAAAAAAGGAAAGTGGCAAAGACGTGCTGGAGTATGGAGAAGTTTGGCGGTTTTAGCCTCAGGTGTCTGCGAGCACTGTACTAATTCTTGCCACCTGTTCAATTAAGATGAATACAAGAATGAAATGCAGTCTCCCAAATCTCTTTTCTTTGCCAGCTTATGCATTTCATACACCTTGTTGATACGTCTTTTGATGTTTTAAAATTTTGGACAACACTATTTTTAACTTTTATAATTCTATTATTCACTAATTATGGTATAAAATTTTAATATTTACTTTTTATAACTCCTAGATATCTTATAGATCAAAAGATCTAAACTGTTTCATCTTTGTCTATTTTATATCTTGCTTAATAGTAATTAATGTTTTAGTGAAGCATAAACCTAGAACAAAAATAGAAAATAATCTTAATAGGGTGTTGGGAAATTTTATATGAACATTTTATGTGTCTTTGAAACAGTGCAATATAAAAAGTTAGTACAGTATTATTGAATGCACAAAATGTGAAGTAATGTGAATCTTCCACAAATAACAATTTGTCAATAATCACAATTTCAAACTAGTAGCCTTAGTAATTCTAAATAATGATTAGCAAAATTTGTCATCATCCTCAATTAGGAATGTTCTTGAATTTTTGTGAATTTGCAATCACATGAAATCTTCAGTCCATTCCTTATATAAAATGTGACTATCTCAGAATGCCAAGGAGGGACACAGAAAACCAGATAACAACTCCTGAAATTAAGTTTACTGTATAGCAACTGCTAATTGCTATTCCCGTTGTCTGTAGAATAATCCTGTGAAATGTTGACTTCTATATGGGTTGGAGCCTGGGCAAGTCTGAGTCCCAGTATATTTTCCTGGAAGTCACTAGAACCAGATGTAAATCCTGAATTCTCCAGTGAAATAGAAAAACAGAACCAATGAAATGTATATAGAGAGGGAGAGACAGTTAAAGAGTTGGCTGATATCGTGGGGGCTGGCAAGCTGAAACTATGTAAGGCAGACTGGAGACTGGGGAAAGAGTTGATGATTTGAGTCTGAAGACAGTCCAGAGGCAGAATTGTTTCCTTTTCAGAGGACCTCCATCTCTTCTCTTAAGGCCTTCAGCTGATTGGATGAAGTCCACCCACATTATGGAGAGTAATCTGCTTTTCTTAAAGTCCTCTGATTTAAATGTCACTTATTTAAATACCTTTATAGAAAAATCTAGTGTTTGGTGTATGACTACACGACTGGGTACTATGTCCTAGGCAGGCTGGCAAATAAAATTAATAGTGTGTTGGGGAATGAAATGAAGTAACACAGTTGTCATCAAGCCCCCGTTTTCTAAGGAAAATGATTATAATCCACATAAATGCAGTATTTTGCTTTTGAATCCCTCTTTATGGAATCTGGGTCTCAAACTGTCTTCATGCACAGTATCATGCTTACCCTCACAATCACTTCCAGGAGGCAGGAAAGGAGTGTGACCATTCCTTGCCACCTTTTACAGATAAGGAAAAAGAAAGAGAAGTGACTTATCGGGGATACAGCTTGTCCTATGGTCTGTTCAGGCTGCTATAACAAAAATTCCGTAGACGACGTGGCTGAAATAACAGACGTTTATTTTTCACGGTTCTGGAGGCTGGGAAGTCCAAACCAAGCTGGCAGATTCTGTGCCTGGGGAGGGACTGCTTCCTGATTCATAGATGGCTGTCTTTCACTGTGTGCTCACATGGCAGAAGAGATGAGAGAGCTCTCTGAGGCCTCTTTTATTAGCATCACCTTGGGGATTAGACTTCAAAGTGTAAATTTTAGGGGGGACACAAACATTTCATCTGTAGCACAGCTAGTATTTGTGGGATTAGAACCTGAGCTGGACACTGGTGTTCTCTTCTGTCCATCCAGCACATCACACTGTTTCTTTGGCTAGTTGATCTAGTTGATGATGGGTACTGTACAGATGCAGAAAGGGTTAAACGTTGACCAAACTGTGGTCAAGGTTTATCCTTAAGGATGATCCTCACTCCAGGGCTCCTTGCTGATACTTCTTTGTATTCGCTTCTTTCGCCTCATTGTGAATTGGCATCTGTGATGAATGGCTTGCCTTCCTCACCAGACTGTGAGATTTGCAAATGGGCACACAATGTCTGCCTTGCTTTTTGTTTATGTAGTGCCTAGACAGAGCCAGGCAAATAACACTAAATATCTGTTGGCATATTTGCTCCCTTGAAACAACCACGGACCTCTGAGACAGGAGCAAGTGGGGACTAGTGTTATTCCAGTCAAGATTATCCAGCCTTCACAACCTGTAAATATGTCTGGAGCATTTCAAAAGTAATAACCTAAATGTCACTGGCTTTCCTCACACTTTGTCACTTGGGACTGTGACTTCCTGGAAAGTGCCCTAAACATTTCTGGAGATTATAGAGCATATGCCGTGTATGATCCTGAGCGTAATGACCCGGTCCACTTCCATGGGACAGTTACGCATTTTCCCCTTTCCTCCCCTTGTCCCCTTTAAGTCGGGCACCACCATGCCCTTCAGCTATGATTGTCTCCCATTACAGCTGGTGGGGGTCCCCAAGCTGTGCAGCCTCGGGGTGTCCTATTGTACTGGGTGCTGACTTGGGAGGGCCGTGGGAAATCCCCTCAGCGTATGCTATGGTCTGAATATTTGTGTCCCCCCAAGTTCATATGTTGACACCTAATCCTTAGTGCAATAGTATTAAAAGATAGGGTCTTTGGGGGTGATTAGGTCATGAGGGCTTCACCCTCACAAATAGGATCCATGCCCTTATTAAACAGGCCAGAGGGAGCTTGTTTGCCTTTTCCACCATGGAAGAACATAGTGAGAAGGAGCCATCTATGAGGAACAGGCCCTCACCAGACACACAATCTACAGGCACTTTGATCTTGGACTTACCAGCCTCTACACTGTGAGCAATAAATTTCAGCTGTTTGCAGATCACTTGGTCTAAGGTACTTTTTTACAGCAGCCTGAATAGACCAAGACAGTGTGGCTTGACACCCCCAAATATTAGCGAGCTTTTAGGGAAACAGCTTTATTTTTTTGCCCCTCTGCCCCACAACTTTCTGTAGGATTCACATGGGGGGGTTGGACATGGAGACAAAGCTAAGCACTAGGAACCACAGGTATTAAAATCCCTTCTTTCCCATTGACCACTAAGGCACTATTTATTGCCTGCCACCTCGGGGATGGCAAGCCAGACCCCCCTTTCTTTCCGTGTGAGCTTTCTCCGGGAGGTTTCTCGGTTCCTCATACAAATAGGCTTCTGGCAGATGTCCTCCCAGACATATCTGTTCAAAACCCAGAGCTGGGACCCTGTTTCATGTCACCTGAGGCATGCCATCTGGAAAAAGGGGGAGGTAGCAGGAAGTGTGCTGAGTCACCAGGGAAGCCGCCATAATCAACAATTTCCCACAGGTAATTGACAGAGTGGATCCGGCACATGTAGGAAGTGGAATTGTGGTAACTAAATTTTATATATTTTATGGTTTGCAGAAATACTTTTCTGTATTCTGTCTTATTTGATACAGCCTTTAGAAAGGTTAAAAAAGTTTAACATTGCCCACAATGGCGCAGCTTGAGCTTTACAAGTTCAACGTCCTGTTGGCAGGATGGCTGTGTTAGGTTTAAATGCTCCCCCTCAACCAGCTGCCTTCTATCCTAGCAGTCTAGTACAATCCTGTGATACTTAGCTGAGAAACCATAACGATGCTGGGAGTCGTGGTAAACCACATGTGGATTTGGGCAGATGGTGTTTCAGGGAAGCAAATTTTCTGACAAACTGCCTTCTTGGAGCCAATTGGTACAAATACCTTGGGCACCACAGTTCGTAAAGAAAACTGTTGAAGATGGCTGGAAGGGTTTAGCAGACCACAGTTTCATACCACAAATATAACTGAGCGTGCACTTTTGACCATGGTGTGCTGTGTGATGTCAGTAGAGGAAGGGGCACTGGCGGTGGGGGCTGGGAGGACGGGGTTTGTGTAGCATAGCAGGAAGGGCACTCAGGCAGGATGCCCTGGGGTTCGAGCCCTAGCTCAGATCAGCTGTGTGGCACTCAACAAGCCCCTTCAGTCCTGCAAAGTTTAGCTTCCCAATCTTAAAATGGAGAAAAATTGTCCAGTCTATCTCACAGGGTCAATAGGTAGTGAAATTATGTATATAAAAGTATTTTGGAAAGTATTAAATGGCACACAGGTGCAAAGCATCATTCTCGTGGTCCTTAATTCTTTCATCTGCCTATACATATTTCCAGGTGTAAGTGGCTTTGGGATTGGAAGATGGTCCTCCTTCTTAGGTTCCCTGTGTCCTTCTCTTGCCTGTGGCCTCAGAAAACTGCCCCCAGTGGTTGCATGTTAAACTTTGGCAGAATCAGTTTCCCGCCTGGCCGTAAGTGCTCTGCCCTGTATTGGTGTTGACCTTAGGAATCAGAAACTTGTGAGTCTAGTGAGGATGGATGCCTTCTGAAAACTCAGAAATAGCAACTTTTTCATACTCAAATTTGCCCTGTTCCACTCTTACCCTCGGGACTTTACAAATGTTGTATTGTGCCATGAAATAGGTTATAGAAGCAGGTTTAAAGTGAAGGAGACCATGAGTCAGCTGCCAAGCCCAAAGTGAAACATGTCCATGTGGATAAAACAGATGTCAGCGGAAGACAGTTGTGCAGAATTGAAAAGCTTGCTCTCTGCGGTTTGAGAACAGACTGCCCTCTTGCGGGCGTCTCTGGTAGCCCATGATCAATTCACTTCTTGAACCAAATAGCCTATCAAAATATTATCTAATACATTTCCACTTTTATTTACTCAGTGAGTAATTATTGAGTGCTTACTACATGCCAGGAACTGTGGCCTTGATATGTTTCAAAACCCATAAACATGCATCCAACTTATTTATATAGGATCTCCATCAGGCACTATCTTCTTTTAACCTTTCAGGAAAGGTTAAACTCTGACCAGACGAATTCGGCATGTTTACAGAAAATCAGGAATGGAGCAGAATTCGACTGCTTTCCCATTCCCTGACAGCATGTTCCATTGGTACTTGAGTCTAGAGGCATCCAGAGGTGTAAGAATAACAAAACACAACAAAGATTGGGGTAACAAAGTGTTTTCATGCAGTGTGTCACCCCAGGGAGGTGGGCCAGCTAAAAGGATGTGATACAAACTGATATCCGGGGAACAGCAAAGAGGAGTAGCTGGCCCCATCCAGCATCTCTTATCATGACTCGCAGCCCTCGATAAAGGAACTTGAAGTCTAGATGGGGAAAGGGGCATCAAACTTAAAATGCACAGCTGCAATGTACTAGACAGAAGCTGAGAACCCCATATGTGGATCAGACAGACAGTCACCACTGGAGTTCAAGACGGGGATAGGGCATTGGCCCCCAGAGAAGACATCACAGATCAAACTTGAGCTGGACTTCCTTGAGGAGGGGTAGGATGGAGATGATACACATTCGGCTTCAGGCAGGGAGACATGAAAAGAAACATACTTTTTAGCCAGTGTGTGTTGAGTGGAGGGTGGTTATGGGGAAGGGAGGGTGGCGGGGAAGGCGGAACGCATTTAAGGCTGTCGTCAAGTTTCTCTACTTAAAGAGCATCTGGGCGCAGGGGTATATGGTCTATATTACTTAGGGCCCTAAGCTCACCTGGGAAGCTCCAGCCTCCCTTCTGCACCTTGCCTGCAGAATGTCCTGTAACACTTATCTGTCCTTGCAGATAAAAAGGCTGCCCCAAATCTAGGGATACCCTCCAAGTCAGCAGGGGTGGTAGCAGTGGTTTTGGATAGGATGGTGGGTTGGATATTTCCCTTTATATTGGCCAAATACATGCACGGATGGCACCAGCACCACTGGGATCTCTGGAGATGGAGGTAGGTATTTCTTCAGTGACTCAGCACTTACAACTGTCAGAGAGATAATAAGAGAAATGTGCCTCCTGCACTGCACAGCATATGCTGGATAATCTGTGAAATGATCTTTCCTCGAGGAGCGCCACCTTTTCCAGGTGATTGTTCACTTGGACGTATTTGATTATAAGCTCCCAGAGTGTCAGACACGGACCTCTCATGGCAAGTTAGACCATCCCAGGTTCCCAGTGGGTGTCAGTGCAGTGAGTAGCAGGAGGAAAAGTTTCTGACCAAGACGGAGTGATACTCATCCAGGGCCAAAATGACCATGGCGATAGGCCTTGCCGGAAGGGATCTATGGCAGGCTCCTGGCACTACTGGTCATTTCCTCCAGTGGCCTGTTCAGGTTTTTCTTTGCATGCAACAGAGATTATGGCTGAGGAAACAGCCATGCCAGGAGGCTAGCCTGCCCTGCAGAGGCCCAGGGGACCTTCCTAATGCCATCTTTCTGGTACGACAGCTCAGCAGGCCTGTGTCTACAAACCCTGCACAGTTTGGACAAGATATGAGTGACTAACGTTTTCCTCCAGTGCAGCAGGAACGGATGGGCCTGCTGGGAAGAGTCCCTTTGCTGTAAACTACCTAAGATACCTGTCTCCTGAATTGCACCAGTGTGTCCCTTCTCTGTATCTTGCTTGCTTTCCTTTAAAAACAAAGAAAAAGAAAAAATCCTCAGCAGATGATGGGAGGGACTATTTGCTGAGTTTGTCCAGACTCTGAATAGCCCTTGGTCACTGAAGTGTGCAAAAACATGGCAGCAATGCAGGTGCTATTGTCTGAAAATGTTTGCAAAGGAAGGAGAGGAAACAGCAGTTATTCTGACAGTAAATGACACATAATACTAATATTGGAAGGATTTTTTTTTGTTGTTTTTTTGCATGTGTAGTCAGCGAATAGAATTTTTGGCAGTCATCTATCATTTAACTAGGTCTGTATACAGCACACTGGAGCCTGGTAAGTGCCTCTGGGTTTTTTTATAGTCAGAGTTTTGGTGCCTAGGGGTCTGGGCTGTGGACAGGCAAGATGTACCTGCTGGCAGGGAGTGGTCACCTTACTCGCAGCTTGCCAGATTCATGGCTGTGACAGAAGAGAGTTATCAGTACTTCCAGACCTTCCTCCTTCAGCCTGCCTACCCACCCAGGTCATCTTCTGACCCTGCCCCAATGCGTCCATGCTCCTGGGCAGGTCAGGTCACCTCCCCCACTCAGTGTGGACATCAAGGAGACTGTGTGAATGACCACCAGCCTCTCTCCAGTCTAGTCAAAGGAGCTGAGAGATAACTGGCAGAGTGGCCCACAGCTCTGTCAGGTATCCAGCACTGTTCTGATGGAGAAGCAGTAAGAATGAACCTACCTTAGATCTATTAATAGAGCTCATTCAGCAGAGGAAAAAAATCCAACTAATCCACATGACTGCATGAGCCCGAGGCGTTCTGATGTAGCTTTGGTGGATAATTAGAGGCGCACGCAATACCCATCCTCTTGTCCTTCGGTGCCCTGCGCCCCTCTCGGGTCCTCTCCAGACTCGGCCCTTCTGACTGCAGGGCAGACCCCAAAAGGAGGTCAGCTTTTCACCTCGATTACCCCTACAACTTAAGACATTTGTCTCCATGGGTTTTTGGCAATCAATATTGTACAGCCAGTAGTTTAATTTTTTCATGGTATCAACCTGATATTAAAACTCTAGAATCTGAGAAGAGCAGAGCAAAGCTTACCTGACTGACTCCACAATTATAATTTGAAATGGATAATTGAGATAATTGAAAGGGTAGAACATATTCTTTCTATAATTGCAAAAGTTTGCTATAACTAGCAAAAGGAAATACAAAATTGAGTCATAGTGTTGTAGAAGGAAGCAAATATTTATTTTGTATCTACTATGTGCCAGACACTTTATATGTTGTGAGTTTGCCCTCAGAAATCATATGCAGATGCTTCTGTTTTACAAGGGAAAGCTGAGGTTTAGGGTGGGTGAGCAGCATGCCAACATGGAACAACTAAGGGGCCAAGGACCTGGGTTCAAATCAGAGCAGGGTTACACCCTCGGCACCATTTACATTTGGGTCAGATCATCCTTGTGGTGGAGGCTGCATCCCTGGCCTCTACCCACTAGATGCCAGCAGCATTTCCCCCAGTTGTGATAACAGAAAATGTCTGCATGAGCAGACATTTGTCAAATGTCCTCTGAGGATCAAAATCAGACCCCCTATAGAGACCCATGGCTCTAGAGGCTTTATTTTTTCTGCCATCACACACTTGGAGGGAAATTTAGGGGTACTTTTAAGGATACTATATGGATTACTTATGATTTGGTATTTTTTTCTTATGATGAAGATGATAAGGCTGGGCGCGGTGGGTCTTGCCTGTAATACCAGCACTTTGGGAGGCCAAGGCGGATGGATCACAAGGTCAAGAGATCGAGACCATTCTGGTCAACATGGTGAAACCCCGTCTCTACTAAAAATACAAAAAAAGTAGCTGGGCGTGGTGGCACGCACCTGTAGTCCCAGCTACTCAGGAGGCTGAGGCAGGAGAATTGCTTGAACCTGGGCGACGGAGGTTGCAGTGAGCTGAGGTCGCGCCACCACACTCCAGCCTGGCGCCTGGTGACGGAGTGAGAATCTGTCTTAAAAAAAAAAAAAAAAAAAGATGATAAAAGCTGTTGTGGATCGTTTAGAAAATAAAGATTGTTTATAATCTTACCACCTAGAGATACCCACTTTCAACATTTGGCTATGTTTTCTCCCAGTCTGTTTTCTATGCAAACATAGGTAGTTTTTAAAATCATACAGTAAATCTTTGATCTCGGTTTTTATGCTTAATATATCAAGAGCCTATTCCTATATTATAACAGATCAATGTCATTATTTTTAGTAGCTGTATTCTATTCAATGTTTATGCCTCAATTTACCCATCATTTTTCCAAATGTTGGCCATTTAGAGTTCTTCCAGTTTATCCCATCATAAACATGGCTTCAATGAACATATCTGTGCACAAACCTTTGTATACAGTCTTGATAAATTCTCTGGGGTATATGTTTCTATGAAAAGAAGAATTGGGTCAAGCTCTGCACCTGTTGTTTAGGCTCCGTTTCCTACATACTGTCAGGTTGCTTTCTGTGAGAGTTGGATTTACATGGCTGTGCTCTCACTCATTCGTGGGCGTCTTGTGTCACTTGTTAACTACGAGTATTACCTTTTTAGGCAAAAATGGCATCTCATTGTGTTTATTTGATTACCAATGATACGGAACGTCTCTTCCTATTATATAGTTATTTGCTTTTCTTAGTCTCTGAGATGTTTGTTAATACATTGCTTCTTTATTAGATCTAATTTGTGTCTATCCACTTTAAGATTCGTTTTTTTCCATTTTCACACGTAGACTTAAAACTACAGTTCTTTAAGCTGTTTAGCAGCGTAGAGGAAGATTGAAGCAAGAGTTTAGAGGAGAGATGAAAGGGAGTGCTTCTGTATAAACTGGAGATTACCTCGACTAGAATTAACAGACCTGAAGTTGGAAGAAGAGGCGAGAGAGGAGGCTGTGCGGGGGTGTCCCGTCAGGATTTCCTGTGATGGCCACCAGGTGGTGCCATCCGCCCGGGTCGATCTCATGTCTCTGGTGCAGGGGAGCTGGAACGCTGGGGCGAGTATTAAAGTGGTCGCAAGTGAGGTGATTGGAGTGCCATTCATACACGTAATTGGGCCTCTGTAATGAACCTGCCAATGATCATGAGTTGGTGCACGTGTCTTTGTGTGTAGCGCGGGGAGGAGAAGATTAGTGCTGTTAAAAATATATAGATATAGATATAACGTATATATGTATATATATACATATATGTGAATGACAGCTTTATCGAGATATAATTTACATACTATATAATTCAACAATTTAAAGTATACAATTTAATAGTTTTTAGTATATTCAGATAGTACAATCAATTTTAGATTTTTTTTTTATTGCCTCATAAAGAAACGCCATTCTCCTTAGCCATTCCCTGCATCTCTGCCTCCTTTCTCTTTCCCTCGGTCTCCTTTCCCCAGACCCTGGAAACCACTACTCTACTTTCTATGTCTGTGAATTTGCCTCTTCTAGACATTTCATATAAATGGAATCATAGAATAGGTGGTCTTTTCTGACTGTCACTGCTTGTCCAAACCAATGCTACACCAGCTTGACTTTGTGGCACAAGGCATCAGGGTAGCCAGAAAGACTTGCTGTTTTAAGTGATACAGCATTTCCAGGCTCATTAGGACAGAGAAAACTACCTAGAACAGTAATTTTCCTACCTTGTAGATCAGCAGAATCATCCGGGAAGCTTAAAATGAAAGATTCCAGGCCCCTAATCTCTCCAGGAATTCAAATATGGTAGTGCCAGGGACTCTGGGCTGCTTGGGATTTTTTCAGTGCCACCAGTGATTCTAATGACTGCCTAGCTGTACACAGTGGGACTCAAGTTTTGAACAGAGGCAGGAGAAGAAAATGGCATTTCCCTGCAGATGGGCTGTGCCAGCTGCAGCTTCAGTCCAGTGCCTCTTGTGGGAAAGGAACTACACCCTCATCATTCGCCACATCTACGCTAGTTCATGTCAGACTGTCATCTTTGACTCGGTATGACAACAGTACATATTTGAACGCCATCAAACCAATGACATTAGCCTTATTTACTGTTGAGCTGGAAAATACCTGCAATATGGTATAGTAAGAAGAGCACTGAATCTGAATTCTGAAGCTCACCAGAGTGTTCCACTGACTAGTCTCGGGGCTACTGTGAGCACCCAGTGAGAGTGGCCATGAGAGGTGACACGCTACACAAGTCAGGGTACTGGAATC
This sequence comes from Lagothrix lagotricha, assembly GCA_963574225.1. Taxonomy (NCBI): domain Eukaryota; kingdom Metazoa; phylum Chordata; class Mammalia; order Primates; family Atelidae; genus Lagothrix; species Lagothrix lagotricha. The sequence goes on along the minus strand of CAUYNB010043146.1, from coordinate 107,916 downwards.
ATGGGACTTCAGAGAATGTCTTGTCCACCTGCCTCATTTCATAGTAGAACAAATGAGGCCGTGAGAGGTACAGTTCTTCACCGAAGGTCATACGCCAGCTATCAATAGGGCAGCCAGAGCACCAGGGTGTCCTAGCCTTTGCCTCCTTCCGCTTCTCACTGCGCCCTCCTTTCCCACATTATTCTCTTTTGGGATCTGAGGAATCGTGTTTAATCACCTTTCCTTTTCAGAAATGAGGAAACCCAGGTCTCATTTGTCCGTGGCTACAAAGCTAATTGATTTATATTTGCTTTGGATGACTAGGAGTCAAAATAATGACAGATGAAAAATGCAAGATGGCATTTGTACACAGCTTTTAAGAGGAATCCACGACAGATTCAAGTTTTGTGAGGCCTGAAACTCATGCAATTTGAAACTTTTTTAAAGAAGAATAACACATAATTGCAAACGAAAAGTTACGTTCCAGGCCTTGGAAGCAGTCTGCACAAGTAAGGGGCCCTCATTCTCTTCACTATAAATCTACCTCCAGGAAGAATAATAACGAGATCCCTAGTCATGTGTGTGCTGCTCGTGCTTCTGCTTGTGTAAATAGCATGTGTCCTGCTAAGTCACCTCCACTCATAAAATGGAGGCCATTCTGTCAACAAATCCGTATTGAACATCTGTTCAATAAGTAAGGAATACTGAAGGGAACCAAGAGAGGAAAATAAGCTACCGTCTCTAACTCAGGAGATGAGACACAGGCAGGAAGGAGGACCTCCCTCCCTACTGTGGTCTGGGCCAGGGTGCCTGTGGGAGCCCAGCCTCTAGCAGGTCTCCAGTTTCCGTCTCAGAGAATCTTCCTCTCATAGTCATTCTTCTCCCTCTGCCTATCACATGGGGAGGTGGATGTTGACATGAGTCAAACCCTTTGAGGTTTTTGGATGAAAAACTTTTCAAGATTTACATGACATTTTTTTGGTTGTGCCTACCCAAAAAAGTCTCATATCTCAAATCACTGCCTTTAAATGAATTAAAAGTGCATTTATCCATCAGGGCCACATTCGCCTAAAACATACCTAATGGCACTGAAACAATTAGAATCACATCGGTATCCTGAATAATCCATGCCTCTTCTCAAGAAATTTTTTTCTATTTTCATTTTTGTAAAACAACTTCTTTGTCCAGTGTGTTTATTTAAATGATCACATCAGCATTAGATTCTGGTTTGGGATGTTTTTAGTTTGTTTGTTTTAAGCCTAGTTTCTGACTGTTTCTGAAAGATACAACATAGAGATAGGCCAGGAGGGAAGCTAGTTTTAGGGTGTTCTCATTATATTCATTTGATTTCATTTTTTATTATTAGGTTTACATTATTGAATTCCTGTGGAGAAGGGGGGGTGTGGTTAGAGCTGTGAAGAAGTCCTAAGTCCCTTTAGGCAAAATCAAGTACTATTTGCCTCTAGTCAAAATTGCCCTTTCCACTCATGGGAGAAATGACGGGGCCTCCGCATCACCCAGAGTTCATTTTGTTTTTCATGGCAGTTTCACCGTCTTTGGGAAGGAAGCTTTTTGAAATGTTAAAGACAAGGGGCATGAAAACCTTGGCAGGGTTTGTAGCATCTCCTTCGAGTGCAGAACGGAGGACCCCAGAGCTGGCAGTTTGGGGAATGGCTCGTGGCTTCTGACGTCACAAATAGTGCTGTCACTCATGTGTCCCTCCCTGTTTTGAATCATGGATCTCAAACATCCTCAAAAGCTCTTCCCTGGTAATTTCAAAACTCTGAACAAATTATTCCTAAGAAAAAAAATAAACAAAAATGCAGAGGAGCAAAAGGATATTTAGGATATGGTTCTAATTAACATTTTTAAGTTTTCCTTTTCAACATTCTGTATGAGCTATTAAATATGAAAACACAAACTTCCAAATAGGAAAGCAATAAAGGCCATTACCCTTAGAGATTTTGAATCTTAAACAAATCGGTCTTTGTTTTCTCTGAGTGCTTCTTCTTATCAACACAAGGGAGCTGAGTGGTGGCTGCAGCTATAAAATACTGACCATGGTTGCCTACTGAATTCAGCATACATACGTAGGGAAATGTTACCTAAGATGCACATACAGACTATTTCCACTAGCCTGTGAAAAAGTAAACATACCTGCTGTTGTAAAGCTTCTAGTAAAGGAACTACAAGATAAACACGTCTACTGGGCACTCCCACACTGGCCGAGGTACGTTGGAACCAGCTGTATGCTTGCCTGTGGCATAGTTAACCTCATGACTATCCAGTTTGCCAATTATCCAGGCCCATTTAGCTCTGCTGCCACTCAGCGAGCCCTTTGGCTATTTCTGTGTTCATTGGCACCTAAAGTCAAGGAGAAAGAAACGAACATTTATTAAGTGCTATGTTTGTACCAGTTAATCTTCTCAATGAAGTATTATTATCACCCCCGTTTTACAGAGAAAGAAACTAATATTCAAAGAGGTAAGATAACTTGTTAAGGACCACATATGTTTTTAAGTATAGAGCTCATGCATTATAAAGTAACCACCCCAGCTAACATTTATTAAGCACAATATTTGCCAGAATTCTTACAAAATGTCTTACAAAGACTATTTTATTTTATCCTCATACCAACTGCCTAAGGATGGTATTACTTAAGTATTCTTGTTCTACAGATGAGGTCATACAGCTAGTATGATGGAGCCAGTGTTCAAACTCAGGCATCTGGATGCAGCCTGCACTTTTGACCACCGTGCCTAACCTCCCCTATACACCTGCTCTGCCTGATTTGGTATTCACCAGGCCCACGAGGCTACTAAACACCTGAAATACGGCTGGCTCGAGTTGTGATATGCTCTAAGTATAAACTACACACCTTATTTGGAAGACAATATGAAAAAAAATATAAAATATCTCATTGGCAATTATTTAAATCAATTACATGTTGAAATGGTAATTTGGTTATATTGGGCTAAAAAATTAAATTTAGTTTCACTATTTCTTTTTACTTTTTGAAGTGAGAAGACTAGACAATTTAAAATTACAAATGTAGTTCACATTCTATTTCTATAGAACAGCACTGCTGTATGCAATTTTAAAATATGTAAAGGGGGACTGGAATTGACTCGGGCCAACATTACTTTTCATCAGTAGTTCTAGTTAAAAATTGGGTTGGAGTGGGTGAATGGGAAGGTTGAAGCCGTTTTTTAAGATAAGTCTCGTGTTTTCATGGATTTGAGTTACGTGTGCTTTCCTCACGCCTTTTACCGTGTGTGGGTAAGAGAGTAGCCATTTTTAAGGTTCAAAAGAATTCCGTGAGGTATATCTCCAGTGTCTCTGTGGAGTGCTTCAGCTGTCTGAGTGTATTGCCAGAGGCCTCTCTTTCGGACTTTAAGGCATGAATTGCTGACCACTCTTCCACACAGCTTTCTGGCCACCTTCGAGTCTGTCTCTTCTAACATAACACTGAGTTCTGCCTCAAGGTATGGTTCCTGGCACAAAGTTGATAATAAGTCATGAATGCTTTTTTGTTTGGTTTTGTTGCAGTTTTATTCTTTTTTTTTTTTGAGACGAAGTGTCATTCTGTCATCCAGGCTGGATGGAGGGCAGTGGCACGATCTTGGTTCCCTGCAACCTCCACCTCCCAGATTCCAGTGATTCTCCTGCCTCAGCCTCCTGTGGAGCTGCGACTACAGGCGCCCACCACCACGCCTGGATAATTTTTCTGTATTTTTATTACAGATGGAGTTTCACCATGCTGGCCAGGCTGGTCTTAAACTCTTGAGACCAAATGATCTCAAGTGATCTGCCCGCCTCAGCCTCCCAAAGTGCTAGGATTACAGGCGTGAGCCATCGCACCTGGTTTACTCTTAATACCTATTGCCAGGCAGAGGTTGCATGGATAAAGAGAGAAATTGGGAATATTTGTATGAGATGGGAAACCATAGGCCAGAAAAACATTACCGAAGGGTTGCACAGGATTTAGTCTGAGCACCACCCTCTCCCCAACACACACACTACATGCTCTCCCCTCTTGAGGCTAGAATTAATCCCCACCCTCCCCCAAAAAAGTAATAACTACTAGGGACTCAGAAATAGAAAAGAATTTTCTACAATGAGAATTACTGTCTGAAACAAATGTTTATTCTAGTCATTTATAAAGAACACTTACAGATTTATAGCAGCTTAGGATAGAGAAAAAGAAGTAGGGGACTGGTAATTAATGCAGGTACGAATCTTTAAGGCCAAGTGAGGATCACGTTCCTTGTCATGACCCAAATGGCCTTTCCAAATGGAGTCTCCTCATTTCAGTCTACAGACATATGGAGAGAAGTGGCGTGATGGACTAATTACATTCCCAAGCTATGTACCCCCAATCTTGCTAGAGCCACCCCCGGGGCCAGTGCAGAACCAGGACAGCTGAAGGAAAGGGCTCTGAATGAGCACAGCACTGCCAGGCCCTGCCACTCCCACCTCATCCCATCCAGAATGGGCCCAACACAGTTCCTGCTACCCCTTATTCACACCTCTTCATCCATACGTCCCCAGTGACCTGCTTCCCTGTGAAGCCCAGGGTGACGGGAAGGCGAGCCTCAACAGAAACGATCAAAGAGCTTTGGGTCTGGGGCGGAGGGTCACTTCCACTCTCACAGGGTCTTGGTACTGACGTCATCTGTCGGCTCAGCCATTCATTGCTTCTCTCTTCCCTAAGTTCCTGCACATGTCCTTTACTTGTTTCTTTCATGTTGGAAGCTATGTCCTTGGATGCTGGATCGCTAATTACAAACGTCCTGTGCGTTTACCTGGCTCTGGTTTGGCCCCTGTTGTCTTTGTTTCTGCCTGCAGGATTGTCATCGCCGTTGCCCCTTTTCCTTACCTAAGAACCTGGCATACCGTGTTTATCCTTTACGCTGGCACAGCAGGAGCGGGGAGGGGCCTGAATTCCTGTTGGTGAAGTCACTGCTTTATGAGAATTATCCCAGAAATCCTCTAAGTTGCAAACGTATCATACAGGAGCAGAGTACCACATGTTAATTAGCACCATTACCATGTTAGTAGAGAAGCTTATCCAAAGGAATGATACAGAGGACCCGTTGCATCATTGAGAACAGAGAGGTGGGGCTCAGGTTCTGGACAAATGATGTCATCAGTAAGTATAGTTTCAGAAAGGAAGATGAAGTGGGGGCTTTAAATAGTTGGAGGCAGTAGGCCTGTATATGGAACCAGATGCTAGAAAGCCAAAATCCATATTTTCACTTTTTCACAGTTTTGTGTCCATATCCTCACCTAATCCCATCCATCATCACAATTCTGTATCCCATTATTTTTTCAATCATAACTGATACCTCAGCTTAAGCTCCAGTCTGACTCCCAGCTAAGCCGTATATTTTCAGCAAGAATTATAAAACAGTTTTTAAAGGACACACGTGAACCTTACCCTTGGTATAAAGAATGCTTAGCCTCCATGCAAATTGCCAAGTTGAGACTTCATTTCAGACAGCGAATCAAAGTTATATGAAGGAGCTAAAAGCGCTATTGCAAATTACCTATTCGAAATGTCTTTTTCAAAACCTGTTGAATTCACGGCTCTCCGAAAAATGCTTCATGTCCAGATTATTTTATTCTGGGGTTTTGTGTGTATGTGTTAGAGAGGGTTGGGGTTTGTGGCGGCTACAGAGAAATTAGTTAAATACATAGGATAAAATTTGAACTTTTGCAAATGAGTAAACAGCCAAAACAAACAGCACTTCAGAAAAAAAAAAAAAATACACGTTTTCTCCTTTTGAAAAGCAAGCAGTGGTTAAGCAAAATACCTTAAATGTGAACTAAAAAGCTTTTCTAAAATAAACAACTCCGCTTGTGATCCTAAATTGGGACCACATGTAGATGCGAAAGCTACAAATGCAGTACACAGAGAATTCGCGTCTCTGCCTGCGCTGTTTGCGTGCCTCTGAGTAGATGATGATATTGCTGCCTTTGGTCCCCAAGGAGCTCGAGTTTTTCAGATCCCGGTATGAGGGGAAAGGCAGAAGAAGAAAGAAAAGGAATGAAAACAAATGCCTTTCAAGACAAAATATCCGAATGGGTTTCATTTTGCTTATCTGCCAACAGGCTCAACCCAATTTAGATCTCTCCTACAAGGCCAGGGTAATGCCAGCCCGGGGTGTCTGGTCTTGCCGGCTATGTGGGGCAGTCCCTGTGAGGGACCAGGCTCGAATTCAGAGCAGAAGGATCACTCTAGCAAACTGCCCGGGCCAGCCCTCTGCCCTGAGGCAAGTCAATGAATAAGCCAATTCAGCACAGATAGAATCATTCCTTTGTTTTTCTCAATTACCAAATGCTGTGTGCTTTGGGGGTCACTTGTCCTGTGAGTTTAGAGACTGTGGATATTGCAACATAAACCCTCACCATTCTAAACAGCTTAAACTAAATTCTGTTCCCATGGAGGAGAGCTGAGGTGATAATATCCATCTCTTAAGTGTAAACTATCATGTGTTCCTTTTCTCATTCCAGGAGACACATTTCTCTTCTAGAGCTCATGGTCTCTTCCACCAGGCACAAACATCAGATATGTGTTGATGTGGACATATTTTGTCCCGTATTGGAGGGCAAGCTCCTTGAGAGAAGGGATTATGCTGCCTGGATTTATAACTTTGTTAGGCAAAGCAGGACTGTATTTAGTTTTGAACTTATATAGAGGCACCAATGTCAGTAAAAAGCTCAAATGTTCTGAGCCCTGTTGCTTAATACCTCAAATACAGGACCATGATCACTGGAATGAAAAATATGTAGCATCTTTAATTTCGAACCTGTTAATTGTGCTATTAGGAAATATTGACTAGACGGTAAAAGCAACTGGCATTCACTGAGTGCTTATTACACACCAGGTACTGAGGTAACATTTTATATACAGTATCTGATTTGATCCTCCCACACACGTTATCCCCAGATTAAAAGGGAGAAACAGGTCCAGTGAGATTGGGAGGGTATGAGAATCCCATAGTGTGTGGCAGAATGTGGACTTGAACTCAGGGCCCTAACAACAGGAAGCTATCAAAGGCTCTTTGTATAAAAAGTCCTCTCGTTTCTGTGGGTCCTCAGTAAATGAAAATAGTTGCTTTTCTTAAATAGGGCTGAATGTTAGAACTAATTTCTCACCAGAAGTCAAGGCCAAAAGGTCTTAATACATAGAGTGAACTTGGAGAAAGGATGTGTGGAAATGACTCCGTTCTTTTCTTGTGTCTCCCTTCAATTACTTGGGTTGCAGGAAGCAGAAACATCTGGGTCAGACATCTGAAATCTGAGGTTCCACCCTCATGTCGGCCATTTCTTTCAGGCTCCTTTCTGCATTCATAAGGGCCAATCTGTTTGTCCCTGTCCTGCTCTGTCTCCTTGCCTCTGTCTTCTTCTTTCCACTGGGGACACTAAGTGCGGTGAAACTGCCCGAGTGCTGACTGAGAAGGAGAAACCCAAGCGCGGATTATATAGAAGCTGACTGATGAGCCCGCTGGTTGTGGACAAGTGATTGTGCATTTTGTAAAGTTATGTATGTGTTTACCTCAAGTTGTGAAAAAAAAAAAAAAAAAACCCAACACTTCTGTGGCAAGTTGGACCTTAGGAAGGAGATTTCTGGGTGTCGGGCTTCTCTCAGCCCCCAGTGCCTGGTGCCTGTGGCCGGTGTCGCCTCAGGGAGTCCCAGGCTGTTCTGTGGCCTCCGGAAGGAGCCCTCGCCTTCCTCGCCCACTCCACTTTGCCCTCCCTTGGCGTGGGGAGCGCTGCCACCTCTCCACCTTCTCTCTGCCCTCCTGATGCCTCTCGTGCTGCACCTTCAGCTGTGTCAGAGTCTGAGGGGACACCAGAGGAGGCCAGGCGCTGTGTGGAGTGCCTGACCACTCCTGGATGGTCGTCGCTTTCTGAGTGATGTATGGAGACCGCAGTGTATTTTTAGCATCTGCCGTTTGTGGTAACATAAGTGAAAACTGCTGGACCCGTTCCCTTCAGCTGAATGGCTGGTATTCAGGGGAGAGCGCCCACTCCCTGCCAGACGCTCCTCACGGAACTCCCTTTTTACGAGGTGGGCGACTGGCTCCCTGGCACCAGGCTGCCCCGCCACAATTCTCCTTTATTGCCCAGCGCCAGTGCCCCGTGGCATGAGAACCCAGGGCTGCAGGCAGGGTGAGGGTGCGGAGGGGACACCGCTGGCTGCGGGCTTGTCTGGCTGTTCCCAAGTTGTGTGGCAGAGTCTGCAGGGCAGGGGCTGTCTGGATGTTCCAAACCTCTGCGTGAGGTGGGCACTCAGGTGCGAAGGAACCGTGGTGGCGAGGCCGACGGGTGGCATCCCGTCTCAGAGCCATTCTGCCGGTGCCTGGCTCTGCAGTGGTCACTGACACTGGGGGTCCCCTGAGTGATCTGGAAACTATGAGAGACCCCAGCTTCCCCGACAGGCTGTTCTATTATCTGTGGCTCTGGAGCTCCAGCTCATCTTTGGAAGATGGAAACGCATGGGAAAGGGTATGAATGGACGCAGCCAAGGCCTGGTGAGGGCTCTCCCAGTGCCACTATAGAGCTGACACAGGGCTAGAATCCAAAATAGCACTAACCTGCTGAGTGGCTTCAGGCAAGAAACTTTCTCCCAGGACTCACTTTCTCACTTAGCATTATGCATAGTGATTCTTGTCCTACTGACCTCACTAGGGTGTTTTAAATAAGGATATAAAAGCACTTTGAAACTGTTGAAACCATAACATTACAAAAAAAAAAAAAAAAAAAGAGGAAGTAGCCCAGGTCCCATTTATGTTCTTAATTTCTGACCAACCTTAACTTTCATCAAAACTGCCCCCACCGGCCCCAGCCAGGAGAGCTCTTGCATCATAGTGGACATCATCAGGCTCTGCAAAGGACCTCACTTATACCATGAGAACTCACTTTCAAGGGAGGTGTTTACCTCTAAAAATTCCCACAGAGTTAATGTGAGAAATGGGGTAGCAGGATCGTTTTCTTGCAAAGTGCGAGCAAGTGCCTCTGTAGAGTAAAACCTTAAGTAAAAGGACTACAAATGCAGTGACAGCTCCTTTCTCTGAAACTGCAGACTTTTAAGAAGGTTCTTAGCAGCCACACTGGATGTCACAAATTCCATAAAGCAAGATTGGCTTAGGTGCTCTCCCAGAGCTAATTTCATTTCATTTTATATATAATTTTAATAAGCCTGGCTCTCTCATTTTCTAGCCCTTGCTACTGAAAGTGTGGCTCATGGACCAGCAGCATCTGCATTACCTGGAAGCTTGTGAGGAATGCAGAACCTCAGGCCCCACCCTTCGCCTTGCATCAGAATTGACATTTGGATAAGATCCCCGTGTGTGTGTGTGTGTGTGTGTGTGTGTGTGTTGTAGGGGGCAGGGTTAAATTAAAAGAGACGTGCAGGGCCTAGATGCACTCTCAAGTTATTGTATTTCATCATGGAAAGGATTTGGGATGACTAGAATTAATAGCTTAGAAGGAGTGAGGTGACAAAGAACATTAAGAGCTATTGCATCTGGGACCATTTAATATAGTTTTATATCCAAATGCCCTTTAAGACTCTGAGAATACACTGTTACAACACTGTATAGTCATTGATATTCCCAGTAATACAGGCAAAGTCATATTCCCAAGATGCTGTTTAAAGTATTTAATATTCATAGTAGAACATTTTCCTTTAAAATGGTTAAATAAATCTGGATCCTAAAGCAGATGCTTCAGTGATCTGTATACTACATGAAACACTGCATTCTCTAGTGAAGAGATCAGTGAGATGTAATTATAATCAGAAACCTCAGTTAATACAGATTGTTTTATGCACAACATTTTGGAGAGTCAAATGACATGAAGATAAGATGTGATAACAGAGGTTTACTCTAAAACTAAACAATGAAAAAAACCCAAGCAGTGCAACTGAAAGGCCACGACTGTTCAGAGCCAAGAAAATGTTGGGGGTCAGAAGGTATTCAGTTTTCATATTTCTGTTTACTAGATACTAACAACTGACCTTCAAAATCATGGAGACAGGAAAATGGATTTGAAACCCAAGGGAGTTTTTAAGTAATCAGAAAAGTCAGTGTGCCCTGTTCTGGACAAGCGAGCATTGGAGTCGCTGGACTCCAGCTGGTGGTCCTTGGGGATGCTGCTCAGGGCTCTGTTGACACCTAACAAGACCATGGGTGGCAAAGCTTGGAGCTGAGGTTGATCAGATCGCCAATGCCAGGGAGAGACTGAAACCAACCAGGTCAACTTCCCAGCTGAATTGCCAACCTCAAAGGGATACATGCAGGAGGGAGAATGGGAGGCACATAGCAGAGGATGGGAATGCAGAGAAGAGCAAGATGCTGTCGAAAGATTGGCAGATTTTTACGCAGTGTTCCAGCACAGGCCAAGGAGATTGAAGGGCTCTGACTCAAATAAGACCAACTCTCTTTCTTTCTCACTCCCTTGACAATTACAACTGAGTGCAACTTTATTGCCATGGCAATACAAAGAAAGTCTACCCATGATTTGATATCTAGAGCTTGGAAATAAACAGCTGCATGGTACCAATTTTATTATATAAAGCAACGTTTATATAAACACAACTGGGCTTAAAACTCATTTGGCAAGAATTAAATATTTTCCATTTATTCTAGAGACATTTGTAGAGTGCCATGGCTGTGGTGGAAACATAAATAAGGCATCATCACAGGACAGAATTGATTGCCTGAAATAATTTCAAAGCTGTAAGTGAAAGATCCTATCTTTATTAATGGCATTCTTTTCTCAAATCAGCAGAGTTTGAAACCTCACAAACTTTTGACTGTTCTAGCAGTGCACAGGAGAGATATCTTACTTGAGTCCTGTCGCAGCCAGTCTAATTCCAATCCCTTTCACTTCACTCCTGAGTTTCAGCGACACTCTTGGAGCAGAACTTCGTAACTTCTCTCCAGCCTAGCTAGCTTTGAGGTCTGTTTTCCATACTATAATACATTATGTTGGAATATATCTTATTATGTCATATACTACTGGCTTATTGTGTTAGTCTCGTATAACCAACTAGAGGGAAGAACCGACTAGAGAATAGCAACTATGTCTTTCGCATTTATATCTTCTATAGTGCCTAACGTAATTATTGGTACACAGTATGTTGCTACAGGAAATCTTCCATGACCTAGATCTGAGCTAGATACTTCTCCTCTACACAAGCGTGACACACTGCTACATCCCAGTTACATTATAAGTGCATTACAACTGCCTGTGTTATGTTTGTTTCTTTTTGTTTCTCTATAGACTATGGGAGCAGAGCTTATATTTTTTCCGGTTCATCATTGACTCTCTACTACCTAGTCCAGGTTTTGATTATATGTTGTGTGCTCAGTAAATATTTTTAGATTGATTGGTTTATTTGTTGATGGTTGTTACTGCAGTAAGACAGTTAAAGAGCTGGGATGAACAGACCAAATGGCATCCATAGCATCATATTACTTTGTTTGACTTGGCTTTAGGTGCAATAGATCAACGTAACCTAAATATTATACTGATCCAAATAACTAGCATTTTGCTGTATTTGCAACTGTATAATGTTAAAATTATTATATTTTCTATACCCGTTTAATTGTCTAAAATTCTAGCTCATGGAGTGCAAAGGACAGTATTTTTTTACTTCTGCGTATCTCCCTCAGTTCCTTCCTCAGTGAGTGTTTCTTGATTTGACGTCGTTAAATGCAGTTTAAAAAGAGTCTGTGTTCTAATGTATCTGCCTGGTGCTAAACGTCTGTTGCTTCCTAACAAGTGCTGCATTCATTTTAATGGCACTGGTGCACAGAGGTAAACAGAGCCTTGGCAGGCCTTCCGTAAGGGAAACTGTGTTTGCTTCCTTCATTAATTACTAATGGAGCATTAAGACACGCATTTTGCCTTGAGCCAAGTTGGATAATTCCTGGCACTTAATGCTAGGGTGCTTTCAAAAGTCAAGACATGTATTGACACACCAGAGAGCCTGCCCTATAGCAAGCACACTGGGGGCTATAGTGCCAAGATTATATAAAGCTTCAAATGTGTCAATACCAAGTGTACTGATGTGTCTGTTTAACCTTTGCAGCTATTGGGTTGATGTGGAATAATACATATCCCTACAAAATCTCTGAAGGTAGCTATCACAAATGAACTGGATGCATCTCAGAGAGATACAGAAAGGTTAAAAATAAAAGGATAGTCCAAGATTTACCAATTAAACACAAATCAACAGAGCGAGAGTGGCGAGCTAATAAAAAGAAATTCAAACCAACATATGATTTATCAGTTTATATTTAGCAGCCAGTTACCAACACAATTAAAATGAAACATTTATAACCTTGGATATGCCAACTAACATAGCATCAAAATGATACAGTAAAAACAGTAAGAAATAAGATAACGACAGTCACTTACTGTTAGTAGTAGATTTTAACATATAGCCATCAGGTTATGATAGACTAAAGAGATAAAATATGAATATGGATATAAAATAATATAATTTAAATGTTGATAAATTGGCTATAGTTAGATGTTTATGGGTTATGTAAAATGCCTTATATTAAATATTCACATGGAAAATTTCCAAAAATAATGATACGGTAGTTTACAAAAGAAATCCTTTTTTTTTTTTTTAATGCAGAAACTTTATAGTTTCTCTCATTACAAAGCAGTGACCTAGATCTGGGCTAGATACGTCTCATCATTCTCATCACAAACCATTCTCATCACAAAGCAATGAAATGTAATATGAATGTAAACAAAACAAACGAACACCACTTGATGTCTGAATTTGGGGGCTAGAGGAATTAGCAGAGGTAAGATTGTCCTTTTAAGGTTAAACGTTAATCAATACAGCACAGAAAGACGGAGTGATGCAATGTCACTTCAAAGAGACAATATGGTTCCCAGGACACTGAGATCTAGTCATGATTCTACTGAATATATTAACATTTCCAAGGGGAAAAATGTGTCAATCCAGTGAAGAGCTGGTTCAGCGAAAAATACAAACGCTAGTGCCAGTGTTCATCCAGGGACAAGGGAGCCTCATCCAGCTGGACTTAAATAATCCAGCCTATTGGCAAGATCCTCCTTCTTGAGAAGATGGAAGCATGGCATTATTTTTGCCTGATTTTCCTCAAATTGTATGCACACCGAGGTATCTTTTGATTGTAAACCAGCCTGTCCTGTATAGGACTGCGTACATGGTGATTGTGCATTAAGGGAACTCTGAGTGTCGGGCTCCTATGTCCCCAGGGAGTTGATAAATATGAAATCCTTCTAAGAAATGGTCTGCTGTGGTGCTGGAAAAGGAAGCTTCATGAGCGTTATAGAATGTTAAGGCTGTAAGAAAAGTAAGTGCAGAAATGAACATGCATTGGTATGTGTAGTAAAACAAGCTATGCAGGATAAGTTGTTCTTATTCACTGCTGTGTTTTGGTGCTCTGAGTAGGTTTGGGTATGTATGAGACACTTAAGTATTCGTTAAAGACATGAAACAAAGTAGGAAAGGACAGAATTATTTAACAAATGCTGGTAGGATAATTGGATAACAATTTCACATACACTAAAATAAATAACATGGATTAAAGAGTTAACTTACAAATAGAAAAATTAAAAGAATTATCCAAATGTCAGTAGTACTTCTGAGGGGGCAACAATTTTATGCATTTAGAAGGATAAGAAGAAATCACAAAGGAGAATAAAAATGACAAATCTGACTACATAAATATAAAAAACGTATGCTAGCAAAATACTACAATAATAACAACCAGAATTCAGAGTCAGACAACATGGGAAAATATTTGCAGAAAATGTGACAGCCAAAGGCCATGTATCTTCATTATGTAAAATGTTCATACAAATTGATAAGAGAAACATTGAAATTCCAAGAGCATAAACAAACAGCTCACAAAAATGAAATTAAAAACAGTAAACACATGGGAAGATATTTGACCAAGCTGGTAATAAAAGACATTCAAAATCAGTAATTTTAAAAAATTTGAATTATCAAAGAAAATATAAAAATTAATTTTTATAAAACGCAATGCTGGTGAGAATGTTGCAAAAGTGGTATTTCATATGTTGCTGGTGATGGTTTATAAATTGGTAACTCCTTTCTGGAAAACAGTTTGGCAATACAATATCAAGAGTCATTAAAATGTTTTATAGCCTTTGACCCAGTAATTTGACTTCTGGGAATTGATCCTGAGGAAAATTAATCCAAAATATGGGAAACATTAAGAGTCTAAAATGAATTGGGAAACACTAAATGTCTCACAATAGGGAGCGGTTAATATGTTGTGGTACAGCCATTGGACTAAAGACTACATAGCCATTTACAATCACAGGAATAGAGACCATGCAGCCAGATGGAAAGATGCTTGTGCTTTAATATTAAATAAAAATAAATAGATACTTTGTATAAAAAGATACATAGCAAAGATTGGAGTAAATACACCAAATTTTAAGTGGTTGAGCTAAAATAGCAAGACGACAGTGACTTTTTTCTTTATCTTTTGTCATAATGTGCTTTCTGCCTGTCTAGCTGGATGGCAGTTGCCTTCCTTTCTTGTCCCCAGTCCTGCCCAAGCTCCATGCCCACCTTCCAGCCCTACTCATCTGTGTTGGTGTCACTCAATTTCCAGCTTTTCCAAGAAGCCCTCCCATCCCATCAGGCCATCAGCCCATCAGCCAAATGGAACTCTCCCTTTCCCATGGGTTTTTTTTTCTTTTTCTTTTTTTTTTTTTGAGACAGAGTCTCACTCTCTCATCCAGGCTGGAGTGCAGTGGTGCCATCTTGACTCACTGCAACCTCCACCTCCCAGGTTCAAGTGATTCTCCCACTTAAGCCTCCTGAGTAGCTGGGATTACAGGCACCCGCCACCACGCCTGGCTAGTTTTTGTATACATATATGTAATTTTTTTTAGTAGAGACGGGGTTTTGTTATGTTGGCCAGACTGGTCTTGCACTCCTGAAGTCAGGTGATCTGCCTGCCTCGGCTTCCCAAAGTACTGCAATTACAGGCATGAACCACCACTCCCAGCTCCTTCCTCGTAATACTGTATTAATATTTCTTTTACAGGACGACATACAATTTGCCTTGTATGGAAATAATATATGTACAGTATGTGTCTGTTTCTGCAACTAAATTTCAAAATCCCCAGAGGGCAAGAACCATTTCATTTCTTTTTCTCTCCCCACAGCAGAAGGCACAGGGCTTTTCCTGTGTGATATGCCTGAATAAATATTGGTTGAAATTAATTTAATTGCACTGCAGTGAACTGTTTCTGATTCCCTCACAGGTGGAGCTCATGAAGGACTTCAGCATCTGGGTCCTTTCGGCAACATCCCCAACATCGTGGCAGAGTTGACTGGAGACAACATTCCTAAGGACTTTAGTGAGGATCAGGGGTACCCAGACCCTCCAAATCCCTGTCCTGTTGGAAAAACAGGTAACGGACATGCCCTTGGGTTCCCATGGAAAGTAGGGCTTTGGAAGGAAATTAGAAATTCTAACATCAGCTACAAATATTCCCAGAAATTGTATTTCCATTCTGATGGGCGCATGCGTATTTGTAAGAAGATGGAAAGGGGAAACTTATTCTAGAATTTCTGTGTGAGTTCTGGTGTTCAGACACACCCACACAGGATTTCCCCTGTCAAGGCTTTACCTTCGTTCTGTGTCTCCCCTTCTTTGGGAATTGATGCACTTTTTACCACTTGCTACTCTTTTAATGAAAATGGGAACATACTTTTTTCCTTTTTCATTAGACAACTTGTGCTGATTTTTAATGTCTTTGGAGCTGGTTAGTTTGTGGATTATCCATGCCTGTTTGTTTTTCTCACTCCTCGTGACAGTCAACATTCTAACAGTGTCATGCATCAACACCAAGTTAGCGTCTTTCCTAAAATCCTGTTTATTTGGGGGCCAGGAGGTGGCATGAGAAGAAGGTTAAGGAAGAAGGTTGAAATTTTCCATGTTATTCACTTTCCTACCCCTAAATCCTGTTTATTTAGGGGCCAGGAGGTGGCATGAGAGAGAAGGGGTTCAGGAAGAAGTCGGTTCAGGAAGAAGGTTGAAATTTTCCGTGTTGTTCACTTTCTGCGCACTCTCCTACCCCCTAATGCCAAAGAGCGCGTTGACTGTAGGATGCCACTTTCACTTTCTTGAGCCTTAATCTCTTCATTAATGGAAGGAGGACATAGTCAGCGCCTTAAAAGAGCACACGGTGTAGTTCTAGCTTATCTGAAAACAAAACAATAAAAATACAAACTCATACAGACCTAGGGAATCAAGCTCTACAGCATGGGCTTCCCTCACGTTGGTCTTTGAGCAGGTGACCTGGTGGTTAGGCGTAGCAGCTCTAGACTCTGACTACCTGAGTTCAAACTCCGGTTCTACCTCAGTTTCCTTATTTGCAAAATGGAGGTCATTGTGGGAAATAAATAAAATTATCCATGTAAAGCATTCTAGCACAGCACCTAGCATAGGGTAAGGACTCTTTAAATGTCATCCTGATTATAATTAGCTTTGCTGCCCCTAGTAAATAATGCACCTCTCACCTTGGGCTTGTGTTAGCTTCCAGCACCAGAGTAGGCTTTTTCTGCAAGCCTATAATAATAACAGTTGGTATTTATCAGGTTGGTGCAAAAGTAACCGCGGTTTTTGCCATCGCTTTCAATGGGAAAAACCACAATTACTTTTGTACCAAGCTAATATTATTTCTAATTTACATTAAGAAAACAGAAGCTTAGAGAGTAACTTGCACAAGGTTATCCAGATAACAAGTAGCTGAACCAAGACTCAAACCCAAGTCTACCTGATTAAGAGCTGTGTACTCAACCACCGGGACATATTGCCTTTCTCTGAAAATTGTGATAATACTGACTACTCAGCATTTTTTCTTTTTTCGGTTTGACATAAGGTCTTACTCTGCTGCCCAGGTGGGAGTGCATGGCATAGCTGTAGTCATTTTCTCTCTCAGCCTCCAAAGTAGCTGGGACAACAGGTGTGCATCACCATGCCCCGCTAATTTTTAAATTTTTTGTAGAGATGGGGGTCTCATTATGTTGCCCAGGCTGGGCTCAAACTCTAGAGCTCTAATGATCCTCCCACCTTGGCCTTCCAAAGTGCTGGGATTATGGGTGTGAGCTACCACGCCCAGACATTTTTTTCTTATGATACCCAGAACTGGTCTGACCTCAGCTTTTCTTAAACACAATGCAGCCTCTCTCTGAAAGAGACTCTCTTTAAAAAGATGCCCCTCCTTTCATTTAGGGTGAGGCCTCTGTTTTCCATCGGACACAAAGTTTCCATCTTGAGGCAGAACAACCAACGTAGTTGGATGTGACCAAGCCAGTGTGTGGCTGCTGGGCCAGGAAGGCAGAAAAACCTGAATCACTGCCTGGCTCTAATCATTCCAGCCACCTTTTGCTTGTAGGGTTTTGGATGGGTAGGAAGAAAGACTAGGTCAGAGTTTAGGGAGCGACAGTCTCCATTGTTAAATCCACTGGATGTGTTATAGCGCAGTGGTTCTTAAAGTGTGATTCCAGGACCACCACCAGGAGCAGCAGCACCTGGAACTAAAAATACAACTTCTCAGGCCCTACTCTCTGATTTAACCTATTGAATTAGAAATTCTGGGAGTGGGACCCAGAAATCTGTTGTAGCTAGTCCTCCTTATGGTTCTAGTGCACACTGAAGTTGGAGAATGTTATAGAATGGAGATCTGAGCTCTGGTGTTGACTGTAGCATGCCACTTTCACTTTCTTGAGCCTTAATCTCTTCATTTCTGGAAGGAAGACATAACAATGCCTTAAAAGAGCACACAGGGTAGTTCTATCTTATCTGAAAACAGAAACAATAAAAATATAAAATCATACAGACCTATGGAATCAAACTCTAGTCTGCACTTAGGAGCTCTCAGAGACAGCAGTCAAGCTGGCCCAGTAGAACGGGACAAAATTCCAAATCCAGACACTTTCTTGTCACAGGTTGCCTGCCATTTCCTTTGCCCTCCTTCCATTAAACTAACATTTTCCTCATTCTTTGTTCTACCACCATCTGCATTCCAAGAATGGAATCGCTTGCTAAATTTAGCCATTATTTGTGAGGAATTGCTTGAATCATGACACAGCACAGCACAGTTGAACAATCCAAGAATAAAACCTTGACTTCTCCTTTCGTGCCGTGCTCACCTCTGAATCGTGGCCCACTCACCCTGGATAGAGCAGCGGAGCTCAGAGTCCACCTCAGCTTCAGAGGCAGGATGTGAATGCTAGGGCACACTTTCAGCCTCGGAGACACCTTCAGTTCCCAGAACAGGCTTTATCTGCACCTCAGTCAGGGCACACTCAGAGGTACAGCAGAGACAATTATGAAAGGTTATAAAGGTGTCATATGCAGATTGCCTGAATTCTCTTGAATTGGTGTATTTTCCTACATGTTAATTGCTATATATTGTAGAAGTTAGATAAACAGCTCACTGAAAAGTGAAGAGCCACATTAGGGATTGTACGGAGTGCTGATGGCTTTCACAGTAGCTGCATGCTACTAAGAGCTGAGAGGCTGCATGCTGAAAGCTGCTGGGAGACTTCAGAGCAGTGTCAAGAGCTACACAACCTGGCTCATTGTAAATAGTCCCCCTTTCAGCATTGATTTTGTTGTCTCACTCTGTCTTTAAAATGAGACACTCCTTCCTCCCGCTCACCCTGCACAAAGTTCACAGTCCCTCCTCTGTCCCCCTTCTTATTGCTGCTGTCTAGAATACATTAGACATGGGAAAAATGACTCAGTTTTACAACATCATACTAGTAATGATAGAATTTAGATAAAAACAGCATCCAAGAGGGATAGCCTTCTTTCTTTGGCTTGAATGGAAGACATGCTTGATTTCAAAGGGCAGTCATGGCATAAACCATCAGTTAAAGGGAGATGATAGAGAGGGAAGTAAAACATATTGCAAACCTATTATGTACCGGGTGCTCTAAATGTAATCATCTCTCTTCCTCAGGGCAATCCTGTAGGTAAGTATTTAATTACTTGCATCTCACAAATACATAAATGAACTTGGAGAGACCAAGTTAACTTTCCAAAGGAATTAAACCTATATCTATATCTTAGGAGCCGGGATTTGATCCTTGAGCTCTGCTCTTATCTGACTCCAAAGCTTAAGCTGTTAACGCAATAAAACACAACATCAAGTACTGTGTGGAGATTGATGACGTTGTGTAATGTACCTTCTCCAAGAAGCCAAAGTAGTTTCTAAAGTGCTAGCTCAAGAGAAAACAAAGCGGGTTATGTGCAATAGAAGTATGTTACTTATGGAAACGCTTGCTGTTGTAACAGATAAAAAAAAAATTTATGGCTCAACGCAATAGAAGTTTATTTTTCACCCATGTGAAGTCCTGCCAGAGGTGGGTGAGGCTGTATTGGGTGGATGGTTCAGCACCCCAGACTGCCGTCTTTACACCTGACACCCACAGTTGCCCTGGCAGCATGTAACAAGCTGACCAGCAGATGGGGATGAGGGATGAGGAGAAGTAGAGCGTGGTATGAGAGGTTTTTATGCTTTTAAATGATGTATTTCACTTCCAGGCCTGGGAATGGAATACATCACTTGTGCTCACATTCTATGGGCCTCAACTGAGGCAAATGACTCCACGTGATTGCAAAGCAAGGCTGGGAAATTAGTCTAGCTGTGTGCTAAGGAGGAAAGGGAAGTGCGTTTGGTGAACAGCCAGTGAGCCTCTGCACAGCAGTGGGAGTTTGAGATGAGCAGTCCTATCTAACTGGATCCTCGAGGGAAGGTGGCTTGTCGTGTTCCAAGTTACTACTGATGTGAACAGATTCTGACCTTGGGATGTCTAGTTGTTTTTGATAAATTAACTCTTAGAATAATGATAAATGTCTCGGCTGTTCCTCAAAAATCTTTGGCTGTTTGCAGTAGATGATGGATGTCTAGAAAACACCCCCGACACCGCCGAGTTCAGTCGGGAGTTCCAGCTGCACCAGCATCTGTTTGATCCCGAACATGACTATCCAGGTTTGGGCAAGTGGGTAAGTCCTGTCTCAATTGTTAGTAGATTTTGCGCTTTGGTACTCTGAAGGTGCTGATGGCAGGGATGTGCAATATGGGCAGAAGGAGAGAAGAAAAATTATTTAGAAGCTAATTTTTCAGAAATCTCTGGTTGCGAAAGCTTCAAGTCATTACTATTCAAAACCACACTTATGTGTCCAGGCAGCAGTATACCAAATCCATCCAAAGAGACAGCAACCTAACACTGGCCATAGTCTCCAGAGGCTTCTACTCTGGTGTACTTCACAGCCTGTGTCATACACATCCTAAATTTCACCAGTGTTTCATGCGTCTCTTATAGGGTTTTATCAAAGGATATGATTTTGTTTTTAAGTGACCAGAAAACTTGCAAATTTGATCTCTAAACTAAGGGAGATGATCTCTGTAGAATCAAGGGAAAAAAGATGCCAGAGCTTAGAAACAGACATATGTAATTCTGCTTTATGGAAAGAGAAAAAAAAATCCAAGATGTTTAGCAGTGAGATTGCTGTCAGTCCCAGGTAAGTGCGTATAGCTGTCAGTTAAGGGAGCTGTTTATAAGCACTTGGAAAGAGAAATCATGACCATTTGGCATCCGTGTGCTAAAAGCAAGTCTTGCCAATCTAATTACTTTCTTCCATTTGCCAGCATTATTCATTTATTTGCCAGCTTGATGAGGGAAATGAAGTGGGCATGGTGCATTTGGACTGTTACAAAGTACTTGACAAGATCGTTTTAAGTTCCCCTGTTGGAAGAAGTGGTGAGATACAGCCTAGGCAATAGAATATCACCAAAGAGGGCTTGTTAAAGAGTTCATGTAGACAGGGAGGGAGATTTCTTAGGGTATTCTGTGTGTCTGAGCACTACCCCACTCCACATTTTTACCAATGTTTGTAATAAAAATATAGAACATGTACTTATCAGATTCCCAGAGGATGACATGAAGTTGGAAGAGATACCATGAGATGACAGAGTTGGGATTGAACAAGATCCCAACAGACTAGAACAATGAGCCACACAAGATCAGAACTGAAGGGGGATATGTCTGTGTTTCTGTGGTTGGGCTTATGAAAGCAGATGCTGAAGCCATGTGAGAAAAGTGGGAAATACCTAGGAGTGTTCATTCACATGGAACAGTAGGTGGCCAGTATGTCTGTGGAATGAATGAAGAGTGAATGAGCAAATATTCCAACTCCCTCAGCCCTCATCTCTTCTCAGCTCATTATTGACAGATGACCTTGTGTCCTACTTCACTGGGAATACAGAAATTTCAAAACTAAACTCCCTCCCTTTCTTCTACATTGTTTTAGACAAAGATGTCTCTCTTCATTAATGACCACTTTTATTTTTTTCAGCATCTTGCTCTAACATTGCGTTGGCAGTTCCCTCTGCCTTCAACATACACACATTTCCTGTCTTAAAACAAAGAAGCGACAACAGTTCTAGGTTAATTTTGCTTCTTCCAGTTTGCATGATTCCATTTCCCTTCTTTTTCATAAACAGTTCTGTTTGGAAGAATTGGTTTGTGGAGCCACTTGTAAGCCTCCTAGTAGAGCTTAAACATGTTGAGTTAAATAGAAAATCATCTATAGGTTCTCGAATAAGAGACTGAAATTATAAAAGCCTCCTATAAAAGAAGCTATTTTGGTGGCATATTAAAGGATGAAGTAGAAGAGACTAATCTGAGCCAGGAAGAAAATACGGGGTGTAATTTCAGTTATGATGACTGTGAACACAGTGAAGAAGGGTGAGAATCCAAGACATTTTAAAGGGGGAAAAACTAACTGGAATTAGTATATGGAATAAATATAGCATGAAGAGGAAAGGAGATATGTCAGGTTTGTATGAAATGGAGAGCATGAACTTTTTCCATGAGTGCACTTTAGAAAGAAGAGAGGAACAGAGGGAAGGAGGTAAAAAAGAGAAGAGAGAGTGAGGGAAGGAGTCGATGACTGAGGAGTACTGGGAAGGGATCCACAAGAGATGGGCAAAGCATTCCCAAACACAAGCAAAAGCCAGGTTCACCAAGACACAAAGAGAACAGATTGAGCCCGCTGTGTTCTAGGCACTGTCCCAGATGCTCAGTGTACAGGAGTCATGAGGATATTTTGCTGTTCAGAGAGTTTACAGTCCCATGGTTGAGATGAATTGCGTGAAAGTGAAATGAACCCAGCTTAGCACCATTCAGCTTCATGTTTTGACTGTATTCTGAGGGCCAGGGGCAATTATTAGGGAAGATGGAAGACAAGGGTAGGGTATGATCCAGGACTGAGGACTGGTGTGGCTGATTGGGATAGTCGCCGTTGAGGAAGTCAAAGGCACTAAGGAGAGCAGTGCTGAAGTCTCAGGTGGGACGGTCTTCAGCTTAACTGGTAGGCTAGAAATGAGAGAAAGAAAGGAGGGAGACTGAGTAAAGGTGTTGTGAGTGAAGGCGAGAAGCCCAGCTGGTGGCGTGACAAGGTGGGAGGGATGAAAACATCTCTTTTTTGCTTACTTCATCTCTTTTTGAAAACCTTCACGGATTTCTCTCACCAAATTCCACTCACTTCCGGTGCTCCAGCATGAGGCCAACCACTGTCCTTCATTCTCTGTGCTTCCTTCTCGAAACACTGACTTGAGTTTCTCTCAGTCTTTCCCATTCTCTGTCTATATTAGAGCTAAAGACTAGAATCTAGGACCAAATGTAAAAGCAAAATATTAGAGATCAATGACCACGAACAATGTTGAGACACCTTTTGTCATCTGCATTTATGTGTTTGCTTAAACTTGGGTTTCCTTGTTTATTTTCTCATTACCACCTACCAGTAAAACGTGATTTCCTTGGTTTTCACATGGAAGTGTGAATTGAGTATGTCTTGCTTTTCTAAACTGGCCTTCCTCAGTGCTTATATGGAATGACAGTATCAAGCTTGTCTTCAGCCCAACCATCCTTCAAGTTAACAGAGTCATCATCTTTCATGATAGAACAGCAGGAAGACCCTGCTTCCTTATCTGCTGATAACGCTTCCTTGTTTTTGACAATAGCTGGAGCTGAGCTGCATCTTCAACAATGATTCACTTATGATACATTTCAGTGTCTGTCTTGTTTCCTGCATTTCTCTCTCTCTGTTAATGCACCAAGACACATTTATTGAGGGCACATCATATGCCTTCCAGGCACGGGAATGAGAATACAAAGTTGAATAATAAGAATAATTGTATTACATGGTACATAATACTATAATACAGTAGTAAAGAGTAATATTTATTGAGCACATACTAGATGCCAGAGACCTTTTTAAATACTCAGTAATCTCATTCAATCTGCCCTTCCTTGTCATTCTCACTTTCTAGATGAGAAAATTCAGGCTTGGGGAGCTGAGGAACCTGCTCAGCACACAGAGCTGGGATTTGAACCCCATTGTCTGACTCAAGAGTACTTTACAAGCTGAATACGTTCCCCATCTTTTCATGGCTCATTGCTCCTAACGTGTCCTGTGTGGTAGTCCTATTGAGTCCTATCGAAGGCTGGCTGCCTTCCAGACAATATGTGTGACTACCTCAGTGGTGACCACACTGGCTGGCTACTGTACATGCCAGCAAGCCACTCCCCCTTTACACATTAACTGCTGAGCGATATTCACTTAAGAAAAAGTTGTCTCAAAAAGCAAATGTTTCTCCTTTCCAAATGCTTTCATACCTTTTCATGAGCAGCTGATCACAGCCACAGCCTGAGCCACAGAGATATGAAGGACTACAGGCCCCTTCCTGACTTTCTTTCTCTTTCCTGACCTTAACATGTTTATTGAGTCAAATGCTCTTCACTGTGGATTTGACTCAGGTTTCCATGTGATTAGACCTGAGTTATGCCTTTTTCGATATGTCCTGCTTAGTATTTTATATCAGGAAGCACATGTCAGTTTGTCTCATGACTGGTAGTGTTAACTTTGTTCACTTTGTTAAAGTGGTGCCCTCCAGGTTTCTCTGGTGTAAAATTCCCTTGGAAATTAATAGTTGATCTGTGAGAAGACGCTTTGGGGCTGTGTAAATATTGTGCTCCCTGTTGAACTTTTAACAAACGAATACAGCATCCGTTGATGACGCTTACCAGATTCAGTGATAATAGTGATAGTTGCAAAATGATGATTTTCTTTCTCCACTATTCTTTCGGCATTTACTAGTTGACATTCTATTCTAAGCAAGAGTTTCCCCTGCTTCTCTGTTTATTTATATACTATAAGTATGGATTCACGGATTCCATAATGGACATTATTACGTGTTTTGATGTTCAAACTGTCCTCAGTTTGGCCAGTGGAATCTCCTCAAGCTGGCTTTTCTTTCCTTTTGACAAGTCCCCTCATTTTTTTTTTGAGCATTTCTTTACTTTCTGACCTAATTAGATATTCCATCTTCACCAATTCTTGTCCTTTCCCTCCTAGCACTAGAATCAGATATTTCTCCAGGAAGTCCCCTGGTTCCATTTAGGAGTGTAATTTGAAACCAAGATCTGGACGGTTGTCCAAAATCTTGATGGCACCATGCAAAGCCCTTTTAATGAACTTGAACCTGCTATTCACATGGGAAACAGGCTCACCACTCCCCAGAGAATCAGCAAGGAATGGATGTGAGGAGAGATAGGCGATTTCCTTTCTTTCAATGTGTATGCTTCTCTTATCCATACCATACCTGCCAATCTCTGCCTTCAAGTCCATACAATAACAGGGCTAATTAGGAATGTCCCAGACACTTTCATGCGGGGGTAGGGAAGCATTATCCTGTGAATCCTAACCCTAGCTCTTAAGGAGATACGGGGACTATCTTTGAGAGGAAGATTAGCCAGACCTTTGGCATTTCTTTTTGAATTAAAACTCTTATGGGTATGATCTGACCCAAGATCTTCTAACGGAGAATTAACTGATGCTGCCTTTACCTGGATGATGGCACAGTGGACCTCTGCCAGGGCTGGTTGACAGTGTCACCCCATGGTACTGGCTCTCAGGTTCTTCTGCACTCCATTTAACTCAGGCAGCTGAAAACGATGGTGCACATGAAGAAGCCATTGTCCTCAACCCTTCCCGGCCTTCCCAGCTCTAACACCAGCTTTTTGGATATTCTTTACCTCAGGAGTTTTTACATTCACAGAAAGGCAACCACAGACTGAAGAGGGTGAGCCTCGCAGCAATATCCTCATTCCTGAAGGAAACGATCTTCAAGTCTGCCTTTTCTCCCTTCTGATATTAAATTGATTCATTCCCCCAAGTAAGCAGGAGATAGAGGCTGTAGCCAGTACTGGCGTTTTTCGCAGCAGAAGCTTCTTCACCCCTGGTACCGCCTCCCTGCATAGTTGAGGTTGGGCAAGAGATAAGCCTTGTAAATTGCAGGTGGTGTGGATTTTAATGAACATGAAAAATGATGAAGCTCGTTCCTGGCATTTGTCATTTTCAATTCCAAATCTACCACTGAAAATAAATCTGTGTAAGTGGACAGCTCAGAGGATACATGTTGTATAAACCTGGTCCTTATCAGAACTCTGTCACGGTCTTTTTTTTTTCTTAAATCAATGTCAGGATATTTTATTTAGAACAAAATGAATCACCTCTTTTATACATTATTTTCCTCCAGATAAAATAATCAAATAAATAAAACAACACAAGTAAAGCCCCCCCAAATCCCCTTCTCCCTTTCTGCCTTCAGGTTAAGTGTTCTGTCTTTTATAATCTCAATAGAAGGGAAATCTGTTGAGCATGTGTCTGATATTCTAGAGCTCATTTAAGCCCACTATGTGTTTGAAATACAGCAATATGTGGAAACACTTATACAAACTGTGGTAACAGAGCCCTCCCCCCTGACACAGCATAACTTTCCTTTCTGCCAAGAAGTTTTTTGGCAGTTTTTAAAAGGTTCACTCTATTAAAAATGTTATAGACCAAATGGTTTTCCAATTGTCTTGACTGAGGGCACTGACTTACGCCACAGACGAAATGGTTGCAAAAGTGAGAATGTCTCGTTTATTTACACAAGGGATTGTTGTTAATAGTCAGACACTACTCTAGAGAGCAGTTTATGTGTACAGTTTATAAAAAGGGAGTTAGAGACAAAAATAAATGAGATAAAATTATTTGTTTTAAACAAAGGCTGTTCAAAGTGAGGAGATGGGTTTCCAGCACCCCTCCTGTTTAAAATGCTGTATTTCCCTGTTTACGTGATTGTTGATGACACTGGTGTGCCTCAGGGCATTGCAGAGGACTTTATTAAAAGTTGAACCACTACCAGCTTTTCTCTTGTGGTCTATCTTTCTGACACGACATTCCTTTCATCTAGTTTTGTTTACAAAATATGTGTATGCAAATATCCAGGGGACACACCAAGTATTGCTTTTAAAACAGACATTCACCAAATTTGATCCATACTTCTGCATTTGTGTTTTCTTTTCTCCCCATTCTAGAACAAGAAACTCCTTTACGAGAAGATGAAGGGAGGAGAGAGACGAAAGCGGAGGGTAACACGCGGCTGGCTGGGTTGTTGCTGGGATCCTTGGCGTTTTCCGAGTGGGGAAGCAAACAGGCTGGAACCCTCACTTGCTGGGGAGTCAGAATCCTCCCTTGCGCAGTCCTGAGAAACACTGGTCTCTGTGATGAGGGCCACGCCCAGAAAGTCTGCCCTTGGCTTCTGCGATGGCTTCCCCAAGCTTTAGCAGATGATTTTTAGTGGAACGCCCAGTTTGTGGTGATTCCATCACCTCCATTTCATTCAGGAAATGTGTATTGCTTCCCCCATCAGTGTGGGACATATCTGGGGAGACGTGAGGGTCTGTCTGCCCTCCCAGGGTCTGTAGGCCAGTGGGCAAAGCTAATCACACATCTGCATCAGTTCTATAAAAAATGCAGGACAGAAACAGGGAAGTGCTGAGCTGCATGCTCCAGGAAATAGTTTTGAAGGAATTCGAGAGTAAAAGATGAGACGAGCAAACCTTATTTCTCCTGTATCTTTCTTCTTGGCCTAGCCTGACTGATGTAAGATCTACCGTATCTATAATATGTGTTTGCTGTCTGTTGAATTTACTACAGGCTTAGTTTTGAGCCATCTCAGGGCCGCCCAAGGTAAGAACTTGATCTAGGTGCTCCACATTTAGCTACTTCATATACAATGTTGCCTCATGTGAAACCCAATGTCACATTTGCTTTGGGTTTCCAGTGTATTTTATAACATTAAGACTTAATACGTGATGAAGGTCCATTCTGCAAATCCACTGGTACCTTACAAGGCAGAAGGGCCTGGCCACGTTCCTCTTTTTTCTGATCAGATGAAAGTGGGGGAAGAAACCACCCTGCCGTTTCGTAGTAAAGTGCTATGAGATAGTGACCGTTTTAGTTAAAATATACAAACCTAACCATGTACTCAAAGCCACTGACTATTTATTCAGAAGAGCAAGTGCCTGGAACCTCACAAAATGTGGGAATCTGGGAAGTGGTAATTGTGGCCATTCTGAAGGGTTTTGCCAAATCCACTTAGAGATAGCTTCAAGAGGTGTGGATTTTCTGGCCTCAGCATCAGTCCTCGGGCTCCCACAACAGAAGGTTCAAGCCCCTGTGCTGCCTGACAAAACACACAGGACCTACGGCAATTTTCTATGCAAGATGTAGAACATTTTTACCTCTGGAAACAAATCTTTTTTGAGGAGAGTTAACAGTTATTAAGGGTTTTTCTTGGTGATTACAGCTTCCAATAGCAGAGACGGT
This sequence comes from Lagothrix lagotricha, assembly GCA_963574225.1. Classification (NCBI taxonomy): domain Eukaryota; kingdom Metazoa; phylum Chordata; class Mammalia; order Primates; family Atelidae; genus Lagothrix; species Lagothrix lagotricha. The sequence continues at coordinate 80,140 of CAUYNB010043146.1, read as the reverse complement.
GACAGAAAGCGTCCAAAGGGGACAATGTGGTCTTGAGAGAACATCAAGAAATTCTATTCTAGGAGCTCAAAATACACATAATTTACCAGTAACATGGCTTGAACATCTCCCTACAGTGCAACAAGAACATTTCCAAATAAGATCAATGACTGACCCAAAATGAGTAACTTAACTTGAAGCTTTAATTGTCCCTACTTCCCGGCCCACCATTCCTTCTGCCCTGACTCAGTGAATGACCATGGGTCATGATTTAGGTCATTTTTTCCATGAGACTAGTGATTACTAAAACTCAGAATGCTGGCTAAGACTCATGTTATAAAGGATTTTACTTTAGTCTCAATTTCCTCCACATAGGAAAGGCTTAGAATTTAGGAAAAGAAGGGTCACTTTGACCTGGAGATATCAAATTCTTCCCATTCTTAGGCATCTACAAAGACCCATTCTCATGCCATAAACCATGGCCTGATAAACCATGGATTGATAAGGAAGCAAGCTGGCCCTGTCCAACATTGGTCTCAGATACTGTTCCCATCTTGATTGAAGACCTTAACATGCCCCCCCACCCCAAGTGCATGAGTCAATATAAACTATAAAGCTTTCTTTTTTGAACAGTGAAGTCTTCCTCCAGTGAAGCTCAGCATCTGCTGTGAGTTTCCAGAGGACGTTGAAAGCAAAGATCCAATCCCAGTGGTTCTTCCAGTTGTGAAATAGGAATAATGTTCTCTGTGTACCCTACAAGTCTCTCGCCCAAGTGAGAGAAGATAAATATAGAAGTGCCTTGAGTTCTTCAGAGCACAATTATAACCAAGGCTCGGCTGCGCATGGTGGCTCATGCCTGTAATCCCAGCCGTTTGGGAAGCCGAGGCGGGTGAATCACCTGAGGTCAGGAGTTCTAGACTAGCCCAGCCAACATGATGAAATCCCAACTCCACTGAAAAAACAGAAATTAGTCAGCCATAGTAGTGCGCTCCTGAGGGAGGAGAATAGTTTGAACCCAGGAGGCGGAGGTTGTGGTGAGCTGAGATTGCACCGCTGCACTCCAGCTTGGGCGACAGAGTGAGACTCCGTCTCAAAAACCAAAAAACAAAAATCAAGACTCATTATTCCTAAGTGCTGGATTTAATACTCAGTTAAATATTTATCAAAAAAGTTCACCTGATTCCTTTTTTTTCTTCCTCATTAATATTTCCCCTCTCCTCCAACCTTTGCATGTTCTAGGTCTGGGCAGGGCTTTCTCCCGTGAGAAATGTTTCTCCTCAACGTTGCAGTCAAACCCCATGTGGCTTTATGTAACTTTATGTACTTGCCAAAATCCAGCTGAATTCCTAATTGTTTCACAAATAAAAGGTCAATCTACCTTTAGATGACTGTTAACTTTTACACTTTTAAGCTGTATCTTGTTAATATTTTAGATCTATTTATCTTATTGAAACAGCTTATGAACCTTTTAATCCCATATTTGATCAACTTGAACATCTCATATCCTCCTTTATCATATTAGAATTTTTGGAATAAATATTGCTAAACAAAATGTTTCTGATACTGAATATACTTTTTCAGTCCATACTTGGCTCCACTTACCCAAAGATTCTGATATGATCCCCTAGGGTAGGCCAAACCACTGTAATTGATAAAAGGAACTTTTATCATTTTAAATATTTTTAAGATGAATTATCAGCAAGGTGTTGTCTTGTGACATGTCACTTTTCAGGTGTCCGAGGACATTGCTCGCTTTGTAATTCTCACCTTCTTTGGATGCATCTTTGCAGAGTGAGTTGGACCGTTCATGATTCATGTGTTTACCAGTCAGAATGTGAAAGAACATGTGTAAATGCTAAACTCCAGTTTCCTTCCTTCTCTTTTGGAGAATGTCTGCTCACCTTGCAAGAGTCATGGCAAGCCATGTCATAGACAAGAGAGCTCTACCTGTAAACAACCTCCATTCATACATGGGAATCTAGCGTGCAACAGGGATTGCTGATCATTTGTAACTACAGCTTCTTTCTTATATTTTTGTTCCGTTATTGGAAGGCAATTTCAATATACAAACATCTTCCAAAACTTTTGAATTTTCTCTGCTTGCTAAATACTATTTTGTAAAGTTTCAGTTACTTGTTCAAATCCAAACCTCAAAAAATAGGTATGTATTAGAGAAGGAATGGAAAAATCTTAACTCATTAAGAATACCAACACATGAAAGTCATTTCAGAGTACAGAATCTTGAGTCAAAAACAAAGGAGCCTTCCGGGAAGCTTCCTTTTTTTCTTTGGTCTTTGAATTTGACTGAAGGAAGGTGGAAATGATTGCTCCAGGCCCTAAGGAATTCTCTTTAGTAAAATATTGCCATGGAAGAATCAATCTCAGCAACAGGATGATCTGGGACCAGTCTTCAGACGCTAATTCCCACTTGGCCCTACTCTTCTCCTTTAGAACATTCTTACTGCAAAATATAATTTAATGCATTTCAGATTTCCTCTCCTACCTAATTAGGGCCATAGAATAGTACTTATCTTTCTAATGGGTCTCGGTATCTATGTTAGTGGCAAGGACTATTAACAAAGATTTGGTTTACCCCAGGAATAATAATTTTTTAAAAGATCACATTGCATCTGATAAAGAGCTCTATCTATCAGTCAGAAAATGTTTCACAGGCCACTGAAGTATTAATTAGTACACTGGAATAATTGTTTGGTAGTTTGTAGGTACCGATGGTGTATTGTTGTTAACCCAATAGGCCAGAAAAAATTCTTGTTCATTTCTTTTCTGAGATGTCTATATCTGATGTTCACGTATAACACCAAACCACATGATTTTTTTTTTTTTTTTTTTTTTTTCAGAGTGTTAATCCATATCTACAAGGACAGAGACTGGATAATGTTGTTGCAAAGAAATCTGTCCCCCATTTTTCAGATGAGGATAAGGACCCAGAGTAAAAAGAAGATGCTGGATGGATGAAAACCCACGTTACCTGTTAGGCCTCAGCATGGCTTATGTGCACGTGTTAATAGAGCCCCTGTGAATGGCAGCATGTTTCTTACATAGATAATTATGGATAACAAGCAGCTGTATGTTGATAGCATATTGTCTTCACACTGATGGCCCTGCTTTCTGCTAAATTAGAATAAGAGCTTTCTGTGTTTTTGGGTTTTTAAAATGTGAATCTGAAATGATCATAAAAATTAAAATGTGAATGTCAGCAATAAAAAGACTATGAACGACTCGGATTTCTTACAGTTTAAAATGGTGTTTCAGGTTGTACTATTTTGGCCAACTCTGTAAAAAGCTGGCATTTGATTTTGATTATGTGGTTCATCCAGCCCTTGGGCATTGTTACACACCAATGAAGAAGGTTGGATTCAAGAGAAGGAGCTGACACATTTCTCTTGACTGCATCTTAACAAACATGTATGCAGGCATTGGCATGTGAACTTTTCTTTTTAAAACATTGTAAAGAACAATTTCTTTGTTTACTAGAACAACCTGATGCAGGTACATGTTAGTATATGATCCTAACAATAATGCTGTGAACTTCATGGGTCTGGTATTATCCCCATTTTACAGGTGGGAGAACTGAGATACGTTCAACACATCGTTGGGAATAACCAGCAAAATCCAGCATGAAGAGGCTCTGCAGGATAAATAGCCTAGCTTTTTTCAACAAATAAATGGTAGGAGGGAAAATGGTGGGGTACTATCATAGATTTTAAAAGGCTTAAGAGACATATGAGCCAAATACAATGTATGTGGGTCTTATTTGCATCCTGACTCAAATCAAATTAAGAAAAACTTTGATCAGACAATCAGGGAAGTTTGAGACGTGACTGAATATTTTGGTGTGGTTTAAGAGTTACATAGTATTATGTAATGGCTATTTTTTAAAAAGCGCCCTTATCTCTCAGGCATAAATATTGAGTGATTTACAGATAAAATAATATGATGTCTTGGATTTGCTTTAAAATAATGCAGTGGTAGTGATGAGGTGAAGGGGTGAGAGGGAATAGGGCTATAGATAATCAAGACTGGCCATACACTGATAACTATTGAAGCTGGGTCAAGGGTACTTGGGAGTTAATTGCACATCTCCTTTCCCTCCTTCCCTCCTTCCCTCCTTCCCTCCTTCCATCCTTCTTTTTGAGACAGAGTTTCACTCTGTCACCCAGACTGGAGTGCAGTGGCATGATCTTAGCTCACTGCAACCTCTGCCTCCCATGTTCAAGCAATTCTTCTGCCTCAGCCTGCCGAGTAGCTTGGGATTACGGGCGCCCGCCACCATGCCCAGCTAATTTTTGTATGTTTAGTAGAGACAGGGTGTCATCATGTTGGCCAGGTGGCTCTCGAACTCCTGACCTCAAGTGATCCACCCGCCTTGGCCTCCCAAAGTGCTGGGATTACAGGTATGAGCCACCATGCCCAGCTTGTACTTCTTATGTCTGTGTTTGTATATATTTGAAAATTTCCACAATAGAACCACAGTTAAAGGTTAAAAAGTAAGAGTAGATCATGGTAAGAACTGGCCTGGAAATAGCAACGTTGGATGAGATAGAATAACGCTAGATAAGGCTGTGAAAAATGTGAGGAAGCAAAAAAGGAAGATGAATGAAGAGTTGCCTCAGGGTGCTGGGGAAGTAACAGAGGGATCCATGGGAGAGAAAATCTGGCTGAGGCTCGTGGTGATGAACTGGATGGTGAAGTCAGCGTGGCTGGGAGAAGAAGGGATTTTCACCGGAAAAATGGGAAACTTAAAGGCAGAAGACAAGGAGAACCTCCACTAGACAGACTCAGAAAGGCATTTCTTTCTGGATGGAGTCAGCTAGGCATCTGCAGCAGAGACAGAGGGATTTGCCTGGGGGCTGGAGAGGGTCATTACCTCCTGTCTCAGTCTTTCCACAGTGTTGCAGCTGAGGATCTTTGAAACCAGGAAGGTGGTTGTAGTCACCCCAGGGACATGTGGAGAACAAAAGAAGAGGATGGAGCTAGCACCACAGCCATTCATCCTGACTGAACTCCCACTGTGGGCACAGCCAGCTGGAGCCCCAGAGCAGTTACACAACATGAGGAGGGGTTTACAGTGGGGTCATTCTAGAAGACAATTTCCTCTGTTCTTGCTACCAAGAGAGAGGAAATAGATTGGTGAGTGTTTCCTACAGCGTTTGTGCAAAGCCACCCTCCCCTTCCACCACCTTCAAAGTGAGTCACGTGCCAGGTTCACCAGGCTGGGTCTTCTAGGGATGGCTCTTCCAAATGTATTTGCACCCAACGATGCAGTGTTCCAAAACACACCTGGAGATTCTTGAAGGGAGCAATTCAGAGTTGGAAGAATTTCTGCCAGCGAGCTGGGGGTCTGTCTGAGTTGGGCAGCCACCTGCAGGTGATAGGACCTTGGAAAACTGGAGACATCCACTTGATTTACAGTTCCACAGTTACTGCCACACAATCAGAAGCAGCAGGACCCCCACACCACACTTCCCAAGACTCCTGGAACAGAATTTGATTTCTTTGGCAAGCCTGTGATGAGGACATTTCCTGTTTATTCAGTTAGGCACAAAGGAACAGCAGAAATATCTTTTCTCCTCTTCTTTCCTTTGAAACCTTTTAGAGATACCAAGCTTCATGGATACATCTCACAGATACCAGCCACAGGGGTGTAGGGCCTGGGGAACAGAAATCTCCAGGTCCTCCATCTGCCACAGGATCACATGGTGATCACTAAGGTGCCACTGTTTTGGCCAGGGTGACAGGGAAGCCAGAAAAATGGGAACATTTATTTAAAATAGATTGTTGGCCAGGTGCAGTGGCTCACACCTGTAATCCCAGCACTTTTGTGATCCACCCACTTTGGGTGGATCACTTGAGGTCAGGAGTTCAAGACCAGCCTGACTAACATGGTGAAACTCCATCTCTACTAAAAATACACACATACACACACAAATTAGCCAGGCATGGTGGCGCATGCCGGCAATCCCAGCTACTTGGGAGGCTGAGTCAGGAGAATCACTTGAACCCGTGAGGCGGAAGTTGCAGTGAGCCAAGGTCACGTCATTGCACTCCAGCCTGGGCAACAAGAGTGAAACTCCATCTCGTAAATAAATAAATAAATAAATAGATGAGAGTGTCAGCTAGGGGAACTCATTCTTCTAGCTAAGAGTGGGCAGGGGAGGGCATGGTTAATGATTTCTCTCTTATAATCCCTTTTTGTGTTCCTGAGGGACCTCACACATACTTTCATACAGTCCCTGTAACAGGGCATAATGATTAGAGTTACTCTATATACAGAGCAGGCTCTGTATACATTGTTCATGTAAATGTCCCTCCCTACATTTTACAGATGAAGTAATTGAGGCAGAAGGATTCCATGACTTAACCAAGACTCCTCAACTAGTTAAGTGACTCCTCAACTAGTTAAGTGGTAGAGTTGGAATTTGAATTTAGTCTCTTGACTCCACAGTGGATACTCTCCCCTGTACCACACTACTACCTGTTAAAAGGGAAACCTTAGACAAATTAAATTGAACAGACTTTAATTGAGCAAAGAACAGTTTGCAAAATAGGTTCAGAGAGAGACTGCACTGCTATGTGGTTGAAGAAAGTTTATGAACAGAAAAAGGGAAGTGAGGTCCACAAAACAAAAGTGAGGGACAGAAACAGCTGGACTGGTTACATTTTGGTGTTTGCCTTATCTGAACATGGTTTCAACAGTTGGCCGCCTTCGGCCGAATCTCAGTGATTGACCCAAGAGTAGGTTATAGCCTGCTTACACATCTAGTTAGGTTACAGTTTGCTATGTACAGAGAAAATTTTAGGCCGAGCTTACACTATGTAAGGAGGTAGCTTTGGGCTACACGTAATTTAGCACACCTAATACTTGTTTACTTATTATGTGTGTGCCTCATTCAATTGGGTTAGAAGCTCCTTGAAGCCACAGGCTGTGTCTCATTTTCTTTTTATCTTGATGTCTTGCACGCGGCATCACTGTTTGCCATTGAAGGAATGAGCAAGACGGAATGTTTCTTTCTTTTATTTTGAGACAGAGTCTTACTCTGTCACCCAGGCTGGAGTGGAGTGCAGTGGCTCTTGGCTCACTGCAACTTCCGCCTCTCAGGTTCAAGCGATTCTCCTGCCTTGGCTTCCCGAGTAGCTGGGATTACAGGCACATGGCACTCCCCTGGCTAATTATTGTATTTTTAGTAGAGACAGGGTTTCACCATGTTGGTCAGGCTGGTCTCGAAATCCTGCCCTCAAGATCCACCCACCTCGGCCTCCCAAAGTGCTGGGATTACAGGCGTGAGCCACCTTGCCCGGCCAATGGATTGTTTTAAAGAAGTCATAAAAGGTAAATCATCTTAGACTGTGTATAGAGGGAAGGGTGGTATTACCTCTCAGTTTGGTGGGATTTACAGATTGATTTAAATTTGTGTACATAGTTCTCAAGTCTTTCTTAGAATCAGCCAGTAGAGCTACCCACTTCTTTTCTGAATCACTGCCCATATACTGGTAGTTCAGAAAGTTGTCAAGGCACAGAGTTCCTGCCAAATACGTCAATTTGCTGCACACCATGATGGTCATGCATGATTCATTTATTAGGTAGATAAACCAGACCCATGTGACAGCCCTGCTCACCATCAAGGCAGATCTGTGGGCAGATAGAGCACTGGGTTCTGCTGTGAGTTTTCATGGACCAGTGTTTCTCTGACCATGGGATAGCCACATGGGCAGTGCAGAAGGCGTATGCCAGCCCTTCGCTAGTATCACATGTGGTGGCAAGTCTTGGGGATTAGAACAGAGAACCTTTGGGAAACATTGGCCATTCAGTGGTGAGCTAGCTTGGAGGATAGTCCTAAGGGAGGGGTCAGGGAAGTATACAGGCCATCACCTTTCAAAGTGTTCCAGGACATTATCTACAAAATCCATTGGCATACCTAGCCAGGAGTATATCTTGAGAAAGTAATATTCCTCAAAGCTTCCTGAGGTCTAGCTTTAGCAACAGCGTAGGCCTGGCAGGATTCGGGGAGCAGGGTAGTTAGGTACAAAACTTTGCAATTAGATTTGTAATTAGTTTGACTCTGGGTTCTGTGACTTACAACTTGTGTGGCCTTGAGCAGAAAATTCCATCTCACTGAACCTGAGTGCTTTCATGTAACCAATGGGAAAGGTAATACTTACCTCATCAAATTGATGTGAAGATAAATTCTGTGCAATATAGCACCTGTGTCAAACCTCGATTTAGTGCCAAATTTAGAATTCATCAGATTTCAGTGCAAGAAGTCAATTATTTACTCTGGATATTTCCAGATGAAAGGATTTAGTGCAAGAAATTATGTGCTTACAAAGTTATTTAAAGATGTGGAGGAGCATGAGGCGGGGATCCACAGTTGGGCTTAACCAGTTCAAGGTCACCCACATAGCTGGAATCCAGAGCTCAGGAAGTAGTGGTTGGTGTCACTGGCACCACCACATCACTACCACTGATGTGTGACATCGTCTTGACACAAAAGTCATTGTCTTCACACAAGAATGGTGACTTTTCCTGCAGCTACCATCTCTCATAGCAGAAACAGCAGCAGAGAAATAGATGTTTTTCTTTCTCTTCCAACTGCAACATCTGTGGGAGTGCATCTATTGGTGTTCCAGTTTGCTTCCAGAAGCCTGTCTCCTGAGGAGTCAGGTATCAGCTATATTCGGGATTCCCAACCCCTGGGCCACGGACCAATACTGGTCTGCGATCTGTTAGTAACCCGGCTGCCCAGGAGGAAGTGAGCTATGGGCGAGTGAGCATGACTGCCCCAGCCCTGGCTCCTGTCAGTTCAGTGGCAGCATTAGATTCTCATAGAAGCACAAACCCTGTTGTGAACTGTCCACGTGAAGGATCTAGGTTGCACACTCCTTATGAGAATCTCATGCCTGATCATCTGAGGTGAAACAGTTTCATCCCAAAACCATATGCCCCTTGCCATCCGTGGAAAAATTCTCTTCCACAAAAATAGTCCCTGGTGCCAAAAACGTTGAAGACCACTGATCTATATTTTCCACATAGGGGTAGCCAAAGCCCAGGTAAGCTGAAGCTCTATCAAAAGTCAAAGTAGAGCCCAGCTGTCCTAATCTCAGTTTTGCCATCAATGTACTATCTGATAATGGCTCCAAAGGAGAATAGTGAAAATTGTAGAATTTGAGATTATTTTTCCCACCTTCCTCGTTGATAAAGTAAGAAATAGTGCTTTAAAGAAGATGAATAATTACAGCATAGATATAAACCAAACTCAAGCTTTATCATTAGGATTAACCTAGGAACCACTCCCATGACATAGACCCCAAACGTACAATGCTGTGAATGAAAAAGGTAACAGCGGAGGCTGACCTTTATCATTTTTCACTGTGCTTGCCATTTTTGTTGTTGTTGTTTTTTGAGTTGGGATGTTAGCTTATTTATCTTCCACAGCCTTTGGAAGATTTCACTTTGGCTCATCCTATTTTAAAGTGTCTGACAGGGGAATAATGCATGGTATTTAGATGGCACCAGTAATCCAAGAAGGTCAAATTTCTTTGCAATTAGTCAATCATACTCCAGAATACTCAGAGAGGTTGGGATAGGAGAGAGGGAGTTATTTTCATTTAACAGAAGATGGATTTAGGGAGCGGCAGGGGCCAATGAAAAAGCCAGAAAGAGAATGGTGAGATGTCCCAACACTATCTCCCTTCCCCCACCAACAACCCAGGAAAAATTTTCCAAATCACTTTCTTCATATGCCTTGACTGTTGATTCATCAAAGATGTCTTCAATAGATTCACAACTCAAACCACATTGCAGTGTTTAAGTAAAGGGGAGCATTGAAAATATGAATATAGTATTTCTTCTATTTTTGCAAATGGATGTGTTTGATACCAAACACTGTCAGCAGCTAATACTATTACTACGTTTGCTAATATGTTCAGATCAACTGGGCACACAACCAAAACTCGTAACATTCCTGAGTGAAGTATGATCAGATGCTCTCAAATGCAATTTGCCTTCTTCCCTCGCATCATAAGAGAAAAGGCTTTTGTTGGATATGTTTTATGAACACCAAAGAGAGTAAACAGCTTTTGGAAGAAGCCAGAGTGTTTTCCTCCTGATTCATTGTGAATGCCTGCAAGTGTTTCCTTTTAAGTTAAAACAATTTACAAATTCTTCTCACTAAATCAATGTACATATTTTTATCACTGCTATTTTTAATAAGTAACTTTTCTTTCTGAAAATGTATTTCACTTTGCCTCAGCCTTTCTGTGATTCTTGGGAGACAAGAAACAGAGTTCATTTAAAACACTCTTGTTTATGATGGATGAAACCACAAACTTTGTGTGATGTTAACCCACTCACAGAAGGAGAATCTGAACTTGAGTATTTTCTGTTTGGAGAGAAGGCTCACCAAAGAAAATGGACTCATTTCAATTCAATATATTATAGGAAGGAAAAGATCAAGGAAGAGCTGGTCTTAAAACTGTCAAAATATAAGAATTTGATGGGAAGAAAGAAGGAAAACAGAGCAGTTGGAAATGCAAAGATAAAAGAACTGGATCCAGACATGTCTATGTAATTTCCCAGAAATGGAAATTGTACTGGCAATTTGGAAAGATATATCAAAAACAATATACATTAAATGTTGTTTCTTGCAGCAATGAACTCGGAAGGTGCTTAGAACATATGGCATAATGGTCTTATAATTCATCTACATATGGCCTTATCCTTGGTGATGACGAAAGGGGAAACCAAGTTTCATAAGGAATCAAACACAGAAGAGGAAGCTAAACACTTTTTTAGGGAAAAAAAAAAAACTCTTTTAAGCTTCTAGGTCGTCAGCAAAGTATTAACTAATGAAGCCTACTAAATTTGCATTGGGATAGATCACATATGTAACGTCCTTTAATTCTTCAATAGCTCTGTGATGTAGGCGTCATTTTCTCTGTTTCTTGATAGACCAAGGGTTGGCTTCTCTAAAGTTGCTTAGGTAATTGGTGGTGGAGCTTAGATGCAAATAAAATTCCTTCCACCACACCAGTGATTCTCAAACCTGGCTGTTTATCAGAATCATCTGGAGAGCTTCGTAAAAATACAGATTCTTGGGCCTCAGCCCAGGAAATTCTGATTCAGTAGTCTAGAGCAAGCTCTGAGGATCAATTTTTTTTTTTTTAATTTTTTAGTTTCTCCAATGACTGATACACAGTGAACCTGGGGAAACCTTGCACATAGTTGCCACCAGAAATGGTGTGAGAATGGGTGAAGGCAAGAGCCCAGGAGGGAAGGCTGTAGAACGAAGGAACTCCTCTGCTCTATGAGAAGCCCGCTAAACTACACCCAGCCGTAAGTAGTCTCACAAAAATCTACCAGATCTGAAAAACATGCTTTGACTTCACCTGAATGTATTTCTGAGACCCCAGACATTTCTAATCAGCCCGTGTCCTCCTAGATGGCTCTGAAAACCACTCCTATAGTTTGGAATTATGTTTCAGAAGCCTTACAATCATGATAAAATGCTGTTGCCACAAGTATTTTCCTGTCTCCTCAAGATGAATTAGATGAGCTACTCAGTCCTTCATCAGTAAATTGTAAAGAAAGAGGCATTTGGAATTATGGATGCCCTTCAAATGTACTTGGCTAGTTACTTGCCTCTGTTTCCAAAAAGATGAAAACATAAAATGAAATAAGTGGGAAAATGTGCATGATTCCTGGCCACATCCCCAAATATTCTTTCTCTTATCCAATATGGTTTTTCCTATGCGTGCTTTTTCACCAGGCTAAGAAAACTAAAATATCTTTCTACAACAAATCTTTAAGGTTTCCCAGAAACACAAGGCAATAGTGCATTATTTATTTCTCATGAAATTTTACTATGATATTTTTAGCACAGTGGGTGTTACCCTGACACTGGCCATAAGACTTACTCACTTCTTTGGGGTCTTAGGAATGTTGTCTTGTGATTGTTTTTACAAGGAGAACTTACTGGGGGGCAGTTGGGGTTCCCAGAGTGAGTCTGTGCCCTCGTTGCCTCTGCTGTTATTCAGTGGGTGGGGCACACAGAGCACAGGAATGTGCTCTCTGATTCTATAACAAAACTAAGGACTGAGGCTCCCCTGGAGTGAATGGATTCAGAGGCTCTTGAGGCTCAGTTCTCCAAAGAGTTCCAGGTAAAATGCAGAAACCAGGCCAGGTGCAATGGCTCACGCCTGTAATACCAGCAATTTGGGAAGCCAAGGCGGGTGGATCGCTTGAGCCCAGGAATTTGAGAACAGCCTGGGCAACCTGGTGAGACCCCCATCTCTACAAAAAACACAAAAATTAGTGTGTGCCTGTAGTCCCAGCTACTTCGGAGGCCGATGTGGGAGGATCGCTTGAGCCTGGGAGGTCAAGGGTGCAGTGAGCTGTGATCACACCACTGCACTCCAGCCTGCTAGGTGACAGAGTAAGAGCCTATCTCTTAAAAAAAAAAAACCAAACAGATAAAAAAGGAAGAAGAAATCAGGAAAAGGGAGCTAGAGCAAGGGTTATAACATGAAGGAAAATGAGAACAGCTGCCCTTTTAGTCTATTCATTCAACAAAGGTCTGGGAGCATCCATTGTACTCCAAGTGCCAGGGATTCAGTGAGCCACACAGAGATGGTTCTTTACCCCACAGAGTTTACAGGCATGGGGAGGAAACAGACAAAACCAAGCAAATCCACAAATTGCATAACTTAAAAATTTGGTAAGCGTCAGCAAGAAAGGGTGTTAGGCAAAGGAATTAGGCAAAGGAAGGACATGGCCTAGTACATGAGTTAAGACATGTCCAGTGGCTGTGTGTCAGCATGGGTGAAAGTGGGGAGAGCAGAAAAGAAGCAATGGCAACCTTCTAGGTGACAAATGACCACGACCTGGGCTCGAGGGTGGGCACTGAAGAGGTAGGATGGACTGAAGGCAATTACTGGACTGCCACTGGCAACCACATTTTGGATAAACTCTAGCAGTTAGTTCTTCCGACACAGTTCCTACAGGTGATGGGATAAAAACAGAAGATAGCAGTGGAACTGAAGAGGAGACCCGGAGCACTTTAGTTATGATTCAACTCAGCCTGTGCTAGGGCCACAGGGACTCAAAGAGGAGGAAAGAGACACTTCTTCCATGCAAGGGGTCTACGTTTCATGGAAGAAGGTGCATCCAGCATGCATGTAACTATGATAAAGGAAAAATATGGCAAAAATAATAGAAAAGGCAGAAGACTCTGAGAAGGAGGCTTGAGGTCAGAGTAGGAATTCAACCAGAAGAGATGAGAGTGGGGAATTCAGAGGGGAAAGAGGAGCAAGAGCAAAGGCGTGAATGTGGTGATCTGCGGTATGTGCTCTGGGCTCAAGTGTTGGATGTGCAGAGAGAACATTAGCTGGAGACCATCAGGCTGGCACTGAACACCAGGGGCAGGAGTGGATGCTTACTGCTCAGCCGTGCACTCCTTTCATGTTCTTTGCTATATTTGTGCAATTGAATGTCTGCATCATATGTGTGTATCAAAAGCTAACTCTCACTTTGAAATTCTTCTTCGTGGCAAGATTCTTTTCTCTAGATTGACAGTGCAGAGCTCACATAGTAATAACTGCTGTTAAAATAGATATTTAGGACTATACAGCTAAAGCTTAAATACCACTTAAGGGAAGCTGCCGTTATCTGAAATAATTTGTCTTTCTTATTTCAAAGAACCAATACCCTCTCTCCCTTCCCGCTCTCCTTCCCTCCCTTCCTTCTCTCTTCTTTCTTCCTTCCTTGGAAGAATGGAAGCATAACAAGGGGTTCTGGCTAGAGTTCTGAGGTGTTGGCTAGGCAGACTTTTTGGAGTCGCCAGTGTCAAGAGACCAGTACGTACATTTCTCTAGGGGAAGTACCCTCTAATGATTCCATGGACATCCATGGATTGCTCTGGCTAGCAGAGTAGCACTGCAAAAATCATTATGATTTATTTTCAGAAAGTTTTTCTTCTTTGGCTTAATGTCCCTATGACCAAGAATCACACTTTATAGTCTTTAAGAGCCTATCCCATGCTCAGCAATTTTCCTACAAAATCGTGGAGACGTGGGCAGGCAGACATGTGCATCTGGGAGATTCTAAGATCCTGTCTGCTCAGGCTGATGCAGTGGCCAGAGTCACCAGAAAACCTCTGCTCCATCTGTCAGAACCAAGGGAGATCATCTGGAAGCTGGTATCTGGGGACACAGAGTCTGTCAGCTTTGTTTTCTTTCTCTGTCACATGAAAAAGTAAAACAGAGTTTAGAAACAAACACTGCAGGCAAGGTTACCTCGTCTCCGTGGAAATGTTTCCTTCCTACTGGCTATCTTTCAACCTAAGGAAAAATGCAGCCTGATGCTCAGCTTGAAGATTTTCTTCCACATTGTATTACACATGGGAGTAAAAAGGAATTTCTCTTACTATTGGTTTCTTCCATCTCTGATCCCCTCTCCAAAGGCACCACATTTCTCCAGAGAGTGTGTCCCAAATGCCTTATGTCTACAGAGTTCTTTGCAAACATTAATAGACAAATGGTTAGTTTATATAAAGCACACATGTATTGCTCTGACGTAAGCAGTGAGGAGCTCACAGTTTACATTTTTCATCTTTCTTTTAAAGGAAGGAGAAATCATATTCCAGATGATCCAACCTTTTATGCTAGGAAGGGAAGAGTGGAGAAGGAACCAAGATTGAAAAGAGATTTAAATTTAGACCCTTTGTGAGCCAAGTGCAAATTGGTGTTCAAATTCACATTGATCTTTAGAAGGGAAAGCAGGTATTAAATTTGCTTTCCACCTTGAGCTCCATCCTTCTCTGCCTTGAGAAGACCCCCAAAACATTGAACTTATCATAAGGTCCTAAAGATAGACTGATACATGTTGGGCACGGTGGCTTATGCCTGTAATCCCAGCACTTTGAGTGGTCAAGGCAAGCAGATCACTTGAGGTCAGGAGTATGAGACCAACCATGGCCAACATGGCAAACCCCTCCTCCAGCCATCTCTACTAAAAATGAAAATTAAAAGAAAAATAGCCAGGCATGGTGGTGGGTGCCTGTAATCCCAGCTACCCAGGAGGCTGAGGCAGGAATCGCTTGAACCAGGGAGGCAGAGGTTGCAATGAGCTGAGATTGCACCATTGCACTGCAGCCTGGGTGACAGAGAGAGACTCGCTCAAAAAAAAAAATATATATATATATATATATTTATATATATATATATATATATATATTTATATATATATATATATATATATTTATATATATATATATATATATTTATATATATATATATATATATATAGAGAGAGAGAGAGAGAGAGAGAGAGACTGATACAGTCACTAATAATGGTTATAACGGCAATAGGCAGACTTGAGTTTTTATAGGAAACCTAAAGACAGGGCATATCTGGGTTTTCAATGGCCATGTGTTCAGCATTCGTGTTCAGCATTCTTTATGAGTAAACTCATGTGATATCCAAACCCATATTCCTCATTTATGTGTTTATATTTTACACAACCAAATGTTTTGACAATACCAGTTATCGAATTATTTAAGTCATTTGGCTCTTAGGAATTTTTTTTTCATGTAAAAATAGTGGTATTTGAATATCAATTTTAACACAGTGTATGGTATTGACTCTAGTTCACAGTATAGAGGGTAGAAGCTCAGTGTATGGGGCGTAGGGGTCAGTGGCTGTGAATTCTTCCTCTGCTTCATAGAGCTGTGTGTCCTTGAGACAGTTGCCACCTCCCTAGACATCAGCTTCCTCATCTTTTTTTTTTCTTTATTCTTTTTTTGAGACAGAATCTCGCTGTCACTCAGGCTGGAGTGCAGTGGCGTGATCTCAGCTCACTGCAACCTCTCTGCCTCCTAGGTTCAAGTGATTCTCCTGCCTCAGCCTCCTGAGTAGCTGGGACTACAGGCGGATGCCACCACACCCAGATAATTTTTGTATTTTTAGTAGAGATGGGGTTTTACCATGTTGATCAGGCTAGTCTTAAACTCCTGACCTCATGATCTGCCCGCCTCAGCCTCCCAAAGTGCTGGGATTACAGGCGTGAGCCACCTCGCCTGGCAGCTTCTTCATCTTTACAAAAGAACAAACAATAGTAGCAATTTCCTAAGATTGTTATGATAATTAAATTAGATAATGTGCATAAAGCCTGTGTTTGGTTCACATTAAGTAATTAATAAAAGGCAACTTTAAGAAATGTATGTATACATACACACATACAAATATTGTTACCCCTACAAGAGAAAATACTTAAAATGTTATAGTATGTTATAGCACATTATTCATAGAAAAGAATATTATGAAATATTTTTGAAGAATTTTAATGTCCTGAAAAAATAATTAAAATAAATTAAAAAGTTAAAGCATCCTATTATATACAGCATCTTCTCTCTCTCTCTCTCTCTCCTTTCTCTCTCTCTCTCTGTCTCTCATACACACACACACTATATATATATATATATATATATATATATAATCAGAAGGAAATCCATATATGTACATGTATAGTGTGTGTATGCAAAAAGTAGTTATTTGGGGATTGTGGGATTGTTGCATATTTTTATTTTCTTCATATTTTTCTCTATTTCCAAGTTTTCTGTGACAAGTTTGTAATCTTTTTACAATAACTTTATGTTCATAAAATATTTTATAAGATGTAATGAACCAGTCCAAGTGACACATTAGGAGACCTGCAGCAAGAGTGCAATCACACGTGTACTTCCATGCCTTTAACGAGGAACAAAAGAGTGAAAAGGTGGCTCCTAAAATGACTTCTAGTAAATAGCAGAGACATCAAGGAAACAAAGACTGGGAATGAACTAAATAAGCCAATTTTTTTTTAAACATGAGGAGCAGGATAGCCAGAGACAGTGGGGTAAAACCCTGCAAACTTCAGTTTAATAGGTGCTTTCAACAGATCTTCCCCAAGACACTGGCGTTTAAAAATTGCAGTAGAATGATCTTTTCTCAGAGAGCACACCCCCCTGCCCTGCCCCAAAGATTTAGAATATGAAGAACATAGTAGTTCGAGCTATAAGGGAAAATACAAAATTATTAACTGAATAAAGTTTCATCGCATTTTTTTCCAGGAGTGAGGTCACATCAAAGAGCTCAAAACAAATACATTCAGTATAAACCTTTCAAACTTAACAAGTTATCCTGTCTGCAAAGAAAGGAGCCTCATTTCACACAGACTGTTATATTTCGGCACTGGGTATGTGAATTTTTGCATTTCTGTCTCTGTCTTTATGTCTTGTTTCACTCCCCAGTCTCTTGGCAAGGGAGTTTCAGCCTAACTAGACATTTGGGCATCTTGTGGTGTCTTATTCTTAGCTTCTATCACTGCAGTGGAACCATCCTGCAAAGGGTAACTTTAGGTTAGAGTGATTCTTACGGTGCAGGCGAAAAAGAGCCAGAAGTGTTCGGTAAAAGTATTTTCTGGTTTTACAAAACGAACAAACAAAAAACAAGTTGCTGTGCCATTTACTAGAATGGTATCACTCATTTTCTTTCCTGTCTTCCTCCCTCCCTCCCTCTCTTTCTCCCTTCTTTCCTTCCTCCCTCCATTCCTCTCTTTATCTCTTCCTCTATTTCTTTCCTTCCTCCTTATTTTCTTCCCCTCCCTTCCTTTCTTCTTCCTATGCAAGTACTCATTTCATAGCTTTGTCAAGCATCTGCTGTGTGCCACCCCCTGCATTATCCACTGTGAATTAAAGATTCATAAGACCCAACACACGCTGATGTACAACTTACTGTTTTTTTGTTAGCTCCCAACTAAACTCTGGTATTCATGCAGACACTAATGTTTATTAGGTGCCTGCACTTTCACAGAGCTCGTTTTACCTAATTCCAGCATCTACCCAAAGGTGGGTGTTACCACTATTCCTGTAATTCAGATGGTTGAATTTCAGCCCAGAGGCTTTAAATACCGAATTGAGACATTCAGCTTCTATGGGGAGGTTTCAGGAATTTACTCTGACTTTTGGGACTCCAAGTTCAGTGGTTTTTTTCCCACTGTGCCAGAACTATTGACTGTGAAGGATTATGTTCATAGTTTGAGGCTTTCACTTTTTGCATACTGCACTGTACATGGAGTATGCACAATAAATACGTGTATGAAATAGGGCATGAATTCTATTACAATCGTCCTTAATAACTCATTTCATATACCTGTATTTGGCAACATTGTCCAGAATTTTCATATGCACATGCATTTTTCATACACAGGAAACTGGTTAGGCATAGACAGCAAGGTGGAGAGAGCTGGGAGTGAGCCATCAGACAGGTCAGCAGACATATGCACTTACACAAGGGCTTGTTTGCATTCTGAAAACATGCCTACTCAGATTGGAGCTGGTTACAAAGGACATGTGGGAAGCAAAAATATTCAGTTTCCAAATGATGATCAAAATCACCCTTGAAATCATAATAGAAACATCACATTTGTTGTAATTTTGAGGGTTGAAAAAATTATCAACATGTAGAGGGAATTATCTAACAAACGTTTATGTACCCAGCACTTAGAAATAAAAATTGTCCACATTTTGTCATATTTCTTTCAGAAAATAAATTTTTTCAAAAAATAAAATTTTTAAATGTTTTGTAATGTTGAAATTTCTTTTGTCTTCCATGCCCGATTCACCTCCTCTACTCCTCATTCTGGTGAACATCATTAAAGGTCTGGATTCCAGTTATTTGTACATGCACATGAACACATATGTTTTCACAAGCAATTTATGCTATTTTTATATGTTCATTATAAAATATACATAATGGTATCATACTACTTATATCATTCTGCAGCTTCCTTTTTAAAAAAAAAAAAACCTATGTTTTTGAGCTCTATGTTAAAATATAAAAATCTAATCAATTTCTTTTATCAGCTATGTAGCATTTTGCCATATGAATAAAATAATTTCTTATGCCTTCTCCTATACCTGTTGATGGACATTAAGATTGCTACAAACAATACCACAATAAACATGCCTATACAAGTTTCTAGCTCTCATACACACATTCAAATTTTTCTAAGGTGTTTGTTTACCTAGAAGTTTAATTTCTGGGTGGCATACTAAGTGCATGTTTAATTTTAACGCACATTGACAAATAACTCTCTGAAACGATGGTACTAATTTTCCTTCTCACTAGCAATGCATTTGACCGCTTGCTTCTCCATACCTTTTTCAATACTGGATATTGTCAGACTTTTAAATATTTGGTAACCTGATAGAGAAGCAAAACTCTCCTCTCATTTCAGTTTGTATTTACCTGATTTACTGGTGTAATCTAGCTTCTTTTTGTATTAACTGGTTGTCCAGGTTTTCTTTGTGTGAATTATCTGGCCATGTGCTTTGCCAGTTTTTTTTTCCTATTGGGTTATTTGTGGGGATTTTTTTCTTACTAATTTATAAGAAAAATTTATTTTGAATATGATCCATTTTACTGCTATTTGACTGTTGTAAATGTTTTTACTTAATCACTGTCAAGTTTATAGTTTCATACTTTTTTTCTTTAGAAAGGGTATACAAAGTCAGTTCCAAATGTGTAAAAGGCCTTATTCTTTTTTAATCCAATGCAAGATGGCATACATAGTCTCTGCGATTGGATGTATAGCTGTAAATAGCTTTTGCAAGTCTAAAACTCTTTTATAAAGGTCTGTGTTGAGAAATGTTATATTT
This sequence comes from Lagothrix lagotricha, assembly GCA_963574225.1. NCBI lineage: Eukaryota > Metazoa > Chordata > Mammalia > Primates > Atelidae > Lagothrix > Lagothrix lagotricha. The sequence continues at coordinate 60,448 of CAUYNB010043146.1, read as the reverse complement.
ATGAATATTGATGAATGCTGAGTGTATGATAGAATATATTGTTTGCTAGGAAGAATGATGGCAAGGAAAACCTAGCTAGCCCCACCCCACCCCCCAAGTAGAAAACTACCTGGGGCATTCCAAAGCAGCAGGACAACGTGAAAATGTCACACACCGGTTAAAGCAATTCTTTGAGATTATCTGGCCGTGCCCCTGTGGCTCCCTCGTGGAGAATACCTTTTAGCTTGTTTGTAATCAGTGGTAAGCGGGCAAAAGCTGCCTACTTGGTAGATTTCTGTATTACGAGAAAATATAGAACACCTGTTTGTTAATAATAATCACCTGTTCAGAGAAAATAAATACGTGGATCAGCGTTTGCTTCGGGCTTGCAGCCGGAAATGTTGTCAGTCTCCGAGGCTCTCCGTTTGTGAAGGCTGCTGGCCCCCCTGGAAAGGGCCCACTTTGCTGTTCTATCTGGGTGTCTGTTTCTCAATTCCTTCAGCTCTGCCTGGGTGGGGGCCTCTACGGCCAAGCTGGTTCTCTGTAGGTTTTCAAAATTCTTCTCCAAAGCTGGGAAGTAGCACTCTTTTAGCTTCTTGAGGTTAGAGAGAGGCTAGCACAATTCCATCGACTGGCAGGCAAAACAAGAAGAAAAGGACTTAACTTTTAGAAACCGATAGCTGAGCAGAATCTATTTTTCTCACAACCTCAAAGTAGTTTGAAAGTACTCTTTCTAAATCTATCACTTAGCGATCATCGTTTAGGCATCTCAGATTTAAGAGTTTTAACTTGGACTACGTCGAGTCTTTCTACTTCTCCCTTCACTAAAGGCAGGTTTTAATTATGTAACCATGTTTGGAGCTGTCTAAGGAGTTTTTACCCTTATGCCTTCATCCAGATTGGATAATGGTATGCAAGAACTGGCTGGGAGCTATGGAAACACAAACAGGGGGCAAAAAACTTGGGTTTCTACATAAATAGAAACATACTAGACTCTAAACACTATGAGGTAGGGGCCTCCTATCCTATCCACGATGATTATATCTTCAGCTTTTGGCTTAGTTGATAATCCTAGTTAGTGGGAATCTGCTGAACATTCTCAATCCACAACTATTACTGGATCCCATGGCTGTGTTAGACTACCTATACTATACGTGGTTCATGCAATCCAAGTGAGCAACACAGACGTAAGCCCCTGCTCTAAGGAACCTCACATTCTAGTGGCAGGAAATACTATAATGCCGGCGAGAAGTGAGAATGAAGAAAAATAATGCAGTAATACACACCCCTTTCTCTTTGGGATATGGGGGGTTGTATGCTGGGGGAAGAAGTGGGGGTTCTATTGTAGAAAATACGGCCTGAGACACTTTCTGAAGAGTCATGATTTGATAGATGGAGATAGAGAAAACCAGCGTCAGGGCTCCAAAAATCACTACCATTTTGGGAGGAATGTCAACTCTTCGTATTTTGATTGGGGAGGGGGGAAGTGACTAAAGCTCTTCCTTCAGATGAGAAAGCAGTTAATGAATTTGTAAAATATGCTCCCTTTTGGGGGGAGGAATACAGTAGTTTGCACGTTGGGAGAACAGCTGCCTCCAGTTCAGCTTGGTGATGGGCTTCAGCTGAACTGGTCATCGCTTGTGTTCTGCGTATTTCTGATTACCTCTCTCTCTCCAGGAGCCCAGCTGATGCAAGATAGATCTTTAAGCTGGTTCAATGCTCCCATCCTGCAGGCAACTGCAAACTGTGACTTACTGGATGATTTAACAAAAAATGATAATTGTAGAGTGCAGCCTCCAGTTCATGTGTAGAAACTGCCATCTGCACAATCTAAAATCTTACTCGTCTGAATGTTTTAAGATACTAATACAGACTTCCTTGTTGCTTGGTTTAAAACAATCTATTTCATGTTCCTAATAGCATCTAGTTAGATGTTTCTTCCCCCTAACGCTGGCCTAAAAAAAATACGCTGTTTTCTGGTCTGGCTTTGTTTTCCTAGCCAAGTACTTAAATTACGGGTGTTTCATAAGTATCTTTTGATGGATTTCCTTGTTTGGTTTATTTTGCTTTAAGCAATACAGACACCTTCAGATTGCTTTCTATAACCAATCTTCTTCAAAGTCTTCATTTGAGGTGGTTGATGGAGCTTGTCTGCAGATCTTGCAGACATGCTCATTTTTGCACGGACTTCACCTTCGACACACAAAACTTACTGCCTCTTTGAGGAACCAATTTTTCAAGCTAAGAACAAATGAAAGCGTGCGCTCATCTTTAGAAAAATATTTATATACTTGGGATCCGGAGTGTGACAATAGTTTTACACGCTCGTAGGTTTTTGTCCTAAATGTCTGGGGGAATTATTTCCTCATCTAACGTTTTATTTTCCTGACTTACTCGTCTTTAATACGCTACAGAAAACCCCTCTCTCCCAGTGACTGTCTCTAAGATAACTTAAGAATAGAGGCCTTGACTTTTGACGGTCCTTTTATTCTCCTCCCGTTAATCTTTGCTACAGTCACAGCCGAGGCAGCCAGCGTCTGGGCTGTGAAAGAACCCTTAGCGGGCGAGGAGAGGAGGGTGTCATGTTGGCGACAGGCTCCTGCTGGCGGCCGGAGAGCCCGCCGGGTTAACGGGGGCGCCGGGGTCAGCGCCCTCGAAGTTGGGGGCCTCGGGCAGGGCCGCACGGGAGCGGCGACTGTCGCTCGACCAGAGCATCCCGCAGTCCGTTTCCTCCAGAGGGGAAAAGAATCGCCGAATCTAGCGCGATCCCACGGAGATACTGCTCTTCGCAGTGCAGTCCGCTACTGAGCGCGGGACCAATGCAGGCGAAGTCGGGCGGGCGACAGGGAAAGCCCAGACCTGGGGCAAAGAAGGAATGAGGGGCCGGGAGCCGGGGGGATTTCCTCCCGCTCTTCCCTCTCCAACGGGAGCGGAAAATGTGATTTGCTGTGCATTCCAGGCGCGGTTCCCTGGGGTGACCTCTCCCAGCCGGCCCGGGCGGAGGGAGCAGACAAAGAGGCGAGGCGGGCGGAGAGGGGACCCCGCGGGGAAGCAGGAGGGGTGCGAGGGGCGGGGGCAGTACCGGGAAAGGGGGCGGATAGCGGGTCTGGCGGCGGCGGCGCCGCTTGGCCAATGGAGAGGCGCGGCCCGGGGCGCCGCGTTCGGCCGCCGGCATTTAAACGGGAGACGGCGCGATGCCTGGCACTCGGTGCGCCTTCCGCGGACTGGGCGACCCAGTGCACCGCCGCAGCGTTACCGTTACTCTCGGTCCGATCTACCCCGCGCCGAGCCCCGGCGGCTCTGGCCGCGGCAGCAGTCAGCGCCACGCGTCGAAAGCGCAGGCCCCTAGGACCTGCCGCACTGACAGGTGAGCGCGGATGCACCTGGCAAGGAGTATGAGTGTGGTGAGAAGAGGGCGGCCAACGAACCGCAGGGACCCACTCGGTTCCATGCGCGGCAGCCCTCTGTGCGTGCAGGCCCGGGTGCGTTGTTAGCGGTCTTAAATCGTGCAGAACCATCGTGGGGTCCTTCTGAGATCGCAGACACAGTGATTTCGCTGCCCTGGGTCTGCTGGGAAGCGTAGGAAAAGGTTGTCAAGAGCGGGCAGGATTGGGAACCCCCCGAACACGCTCCTGATGTTTGTGGCAGCAGCGCCTGGCGCCAGCGCCCGCATAGCGAGGGCGCGCAGTCCTGGCCGCTGGGGCGCGGGAGCATTGGGACCAGCGAGTCGGCCGCTGACAGCGCGGCAGGTTGCCTCTAGAGGATCCCATGGGTGTGAGGCGCTGCGCTGGGTCTGGGGGCGTCTTGGGACGCCCACTGGAGTCCGCAGGCTGGAGCATCCGGAGAATCCACAATGTGTGCCTTTGCCAGTCCCCGAGGTGAGAATGGAGACTGGCAAAAGCAGAGCCGCTGTGTTCAGCCACAGCGGAAAATCGAACCTTGGGTAATTCGACAGCTGGGGTGTGTGGCGCGGGCCTGGCCGCAGGGTCCAGCGAACCAGCAGTGCTCACAGGGCACACACCAACCGCTCGCGAACCGGCCACGCACTCGCGGGTGCTCGATTCTCCACTCGAGCCTCTTCCCGGCCCCACGCACGCCCGGGCTGGATGGTAGACGTTCTGGCGCCAGGCAGCGGCCACCGGCTGGTTCCCACTTCCGCGCGCATCCCTTAAGCTGCGTCCTAGAGGCCCCGGCCTTGCTGCGCCTCGCTGCGCCTCACTAGCTCCCGAGGACTAGGGACTGGCAGCGGAGGCGGGTTGGCAGCTCCAAAGAGCTGAGCATCTGTGGTTCTCGCTCGCCTCCTGGCTCACTCCGCTGGCCCCTCCACAGCGTGCTGTGAAAGGGCACAGTAGGGGAGTGGGAGGTACACTGGGGCTGTCACCTTGCTGGCTGGAGTTATTTGTTAGACGACGGTCTCCGGCAGAACAGACGCGCCACCGCTCTCACTTGGCATTGCCTTCAGATCACAGCTCTTGCTTGGGGGCGCCCCAGGTTGGCGTTTATTTGCCTGCGCCAGGCTCTGGCGATGGTCCCCGGCCCAGGCAGGGAGGGATGGGTGGTCGGTGACCAGCCTATGCTGTGAATAAATTCCTGCGTCCCCAGAGCTGTCCCTAATGCGCTCCCGGGTCGAACCCGTCTACTGTCTTCCCCTCCTCGACCGACTCGAATCCCGTCTCTTACAGACAGAAATACAGCCTCAGCGTTAGGGGTTAAAAATCTCTTAAATGGTCCGAGGGCAGAGAGGTGACCACCGATAGGTAATTGGATCTCCTGCTGGAAAGAGCAAATCTGGGCGGTGTGCATGTCTGTTTATGTTCCCCTTCGAGATGGTGCCAGGACACGAACTGATTAAAACAATCTATTGTGTTAAGTGGCTCACCAGGGTTTTAAGCTGTCCCAGGAACCCCAGAGTAGTGGCTTCCTTCTGGCTGTACACACAAGTTAAATAAATAGCGTAGAAGAGGTTAAGATAACCCCATCCTAGGTTGAGGAGTCCTCTTTCATCCCTAGGGCTTCCCCTTCCTTTTTTTTCTTTTTTTTTTTTGTGGAAGAGGGGAGCATGAAAGTCTTGGGGGGGGGGATGTACTTTTCAAAGCAAGGAGGGAAAGATCTTAAGAAAACTATAGATTCTCACTGCCCCCTTGAGCCAAGCCTACAACAGTAGGTGATTTGATTACTATCTGTGGATAAATTGCGCTGTCAACTTGTTAATATTGACTATTGAAGGGATTTTTAGCGGGATAGTGGCAGTGTTGTGTGTGTGTCTGTGTGTGTTTAACCCCCAGGTCATTGTAGAAATTAGTCTTTTTGTAAACTCTAATTTCACAGGTTTCCTATTTTCTTAAAAGTTCATTTTTAGTGAAATGTTTTGGTAACCCACGCTGTGTAGGAAATCCAGGTTGACTAATGTGCTTTTTATGTGAGTAGTTAAACAGGGAAGAATACCAACCTATTATGTCCCCGTATCTCTGAATGAGGGCTGCCTACCCTGTCTTTGAAACTAAGCCAATGATGTCTTCAGTCTTAATGCTCAAGTATTAAAAGTGATAAAATTCAAAGAAATTTCATGCCACAGACACCTCCCCCGAAGAACTGCTAGTTGACAGTAAAGCTGTTGGGAGCATGTTCCAAAACGGTAAAGGACAGCCAGGAAACCTAAACATTTTACGTAAAGAAAAGCGTTTGGCGGACAGTGGTTAGGGGACGTGACTGCAACCTCCAACCAAAAAGCAATGATGAGGCAACTGCTACCAGCCCGGGTCTTACATCTGCAAAAAATCCTTAGTTTTAACATATGCTTAGAAATTCAAAGTACAACAAGAATTCTTGGGACAAGAGAAACATTTTTCTTCACATCTGAACATGAAAATACAAGATTAGTTATTTTATTTGTAACATTCTTCAATTTGTATTGTATTAGAAAACATATCCATGGTTCCACTGTTAAGGACAGCACTGGGTGTCAATAGGACAGTGGTTAAGGACCTATGCTTGGGGCCAGATGGAATTGGGTTTAAACTGCTGGCTCTCCTGCTTATGAGCTGTGTGACCTTGGACAGATTCCTAACTTTTCTGAGTATAGATTCCATGACTGGTAAAAGGAAGATAACGTTTTCTACCTCATTTTGTTACGAAAAATAAATGATAAAATTGGGTCAGAATTCGGCATAATGCCTGGCACAGTAAGGGCTTCGAAATGAAAGATAACTTACTAGTAATGGTGTTAGGAAAAGTAGTCATGCTACACAGAAGCAGGATAATATCGCAGGGTAGTTTTGAAATGAAATCCTGAATCCCGCATTACGCAGTGAATGACGCATCCTTCACTACAGAACAGAACCTATAACTGGGCCGTGTCTCAGTAGTGCTGCTCAATGAACATTTAGTATTTATTACTTTCTAACTCGGTTGTCCTCAAGAATTGTATATGGTCATTAACATTCCTAAGGAGAACTTTGACAAACAGCTCTTGAGATATTTCACAACCAGGTGGTCTCCCTGTTGCATGCAACGTTGGGCCCCAATCAGACTGAGTTGACCTGGTCTTCAGACTCCAGTCTCTGTTCAGGGTTTTTACAACACAAAGGGGATGAGACTTTAATCCTCTGTGTGCCAACTGGGAACTCTTACTATCTCCTTGGTGCAACTTGTCTGGAAAAAAAAAATTGTCTTTAAAAATAAATGAAATTAATAAGTTACTTTTCCCAAAGACTTAGACCTGAGAAAATAACAGATTTTTCTAAAACCTGGCCTACACTTAGAGCATTTGCAGTCACTTCCACTAATATGCTGGGAGAATAATTTGATGCCATGCCTATTGAATGTCTAATGCTTGATTCATGAGGGAGGTCATTGACCAGCAGTCCAGGCACAGATATTTGGCTTTCACTGTAATTCCTACTCAAAACTCCCTTTCACTGATGATGAGGAGGTTCCTTAGCTAAAATGAGAAAGCAAGAGTGATAGAATGAGCTGGCTTAAACTTTCCCAAAAACATCATGGACACTGGAAACAGGTCATACACATACCATTTTTGAGTCCTGAGGATTAGAATATTGTGTTCCTAGAGGCTTTGTAAAAACTAGAACAGATTGTTGTGATCCTGCACAGGATAGAAGTGGTTAACGTGGCTTATCTTGCTTGTAGCGGTTTACTCTTGATCCCTGAGGGAAACTGAAAGGAAAGTGTGCCGTAGGGAGGACCTGCTTTCAGAGTATATGTCCTTTGGGACAAGTGAAATGAAAGAGAATGCAGGCAGAGGGAAAAAGGTGGAGATGGGGTGAGACTTGCTGGTGGAGAACAGTTGCAAAGAAAATTGATAAGATCACATTTCTTGAAGCTTGAACTGCATTGATGGGAAGTGGAGGCAGAGTTTGAAAAGGGGATACACTGTCTGCAAAAAAAATCTAAGGAGATGTTGGGTATCTTGATGCACCCTGGGGTCTACGAGATGCTGCTTAATTTAATGACACAAATAGGTCATTTCATAAGTGGTGGAAATTGCCATATAGTCTTTGCAGCTAATGACGGGGTATGGATGTCATAGGAACCTAAGTCTGCCCGAGCTATGGATTGAGTTTTTACTGTGGGACACCCTGCTACATGTTGTGGAAAAGAACTGTCTTTAAGAAATGTATATCTTCTGCATTTCCTCTACATCTGTGATATTTACAAAGTGCACTTTATTTGGTGACAATACAATTGGGATTTCAAGTGCACATCATTTCTCTTTCACTGAAGAAATCCAAGAGCAGTTTGTGGGTGGGGAGAGCTTGGATGATTGACCAGGATGTGGCAGAGCCTTGGTTCCACTATGAATTATAGTTCTTACCCCACTGGCTGTCACTCATGTAGAATAGCTAGTGTGCCTCGGAGCACTGCTGTTTCTGAGAAGCTTGAGGTCTCAATTGACATTCTTTAAGTTTGGTGTTTACTTCTGAATAAACAAAGGTTGACAACTCGAACATTTTGCAATAAGTACTAAAGATTTTTGAAGAACAGGCTTTTTAAAAACGAATAACCACTTCACTTTCCGTAGCTGATCTTATTTTGAGAAAAAGCCTGTCACTCTAGACCCTTTCGCTTAGAAGGTAGACATACTCCCATAGGAACAAAAAGTCTGTCCAAATTAAAACTGAAAACCACAGTAGACTAATTTTGAATTTACAGTTCTGTTGGCTTCTACCATAGTATTAATTTCAATGGCTTCAATTAGAAAATGAAACCCATAGCATTCCATATGAGAACTGGTAAAATGTCAGGAACATTTGGAATTCCTAAAAAGACAAGTCTTGGGAAGCTCTCTAGGATGGAAGGAATTTGCCACTCTGAGTCGGACATCCAAAGGATTGCAATTGCCTCTTCTGTTCACGGGTACTGGTGAAGGCGTTTAAAACACAAAGAATGGTAACTGGAAATCAGTGACATTCATAACAATCATGCATTTACCAAATTTTAACGAGCACCTGCCTTGTGCCAGGCACTGAGGGTAAGATGATGAATAAGCCTGATCAACTCTCGGATTAGCTGTTTACTCAACAGATGTGAAAATGCCAAGAAGGGAAAGTTGAGTCTAAAGAAAGCCTTAAGTTGGTTCACAGAAATAAAATTTGCATTTTTCGGATAGATGTTTGTGGAAAAGTATGGCCTTACGAGGTAAACCTGTCATATGCAGTTAACATACATTCCCAGTTAGTCTCAGATTGACCTCTGATGATGAACTTGGAAAGTCTTGGTCTGGGAGGGGTGAAATTAAAGGACATTTTCAGGCGGTATAGAGGAAGATTGTGGGCGTAGGCCTGGGGCCATCTCCTGTACTCCTCTGAAATGGGCCAAAACTGAATTGTATTATATTTTTAGTTTTTTGTCCCAATTGAATAAATAGCAGAAACTAATGAAACCTCAAATTCAGTGTGTTTTGAGGCCAGGAGAATGGCTCAACTTATCCTAGTCTCAGGAAAAATTCGGTTCTGTATTATAACTGGACTTATCTCCGAAGTGCTTTTTTCTTTTCTCCATTCTTTTTATTATACTTTAAGTTTTGGGATACATGTGCAGATTTGTTACATAGGTATGCACATGCCATGGTGGTTTGCTACACCCGTCAACCTGTCATCTATTAGGTATTTCTCCTAAAGCTATCCCTTCCCTAGCCTCCCATCCCCGAACGGGCCCTGGTGTGGGATGTTCCCCTCCCTGTGTCGATGTGTTCTCATTGATAACTCCCACTTACGAGTGAGAACATGTGGTGGTTAGTTTTCTGTTCTTGTGTTAGTTTGCTGAGAATGACAGTATTCTGCTTCATGTTCCTGCAAAGAATATGAACTCATCCTTTTTTATGGCTGCATAGTATTCCATGGTGTATGTGCCACAGTTTCTTTATCCACTCTGTCATTGATGGGCACTTGGGTTGGTTCCAAGTGTTTGCTATTGTGAATAGTGCCACAGTAAACATGTGTGCATCTGTCTATATAATTTATAATTATTTGGGTATATAATGGGATTGCTGGGTCAAATGGTATTTCTGGTTCTAGATCTTTGAGGAATCACGACACTGTCTTCCACAACGGTTGAAATAATTTACATGCCTACCAACAGCGTAAATGCATTCCTGTTTCTCTACATCCTCTCCAGCATCTGTTTCCTGTTTAATGAATACCGTTTTAACTAGTGTGAAATGGTATCTCACTGAGGTTTTGATTTGCATTTTTCTAAAGACCAGTGATCTTTTTTTCATGTTTGTTGGCCGTATAAATGTCATCTTTTGAGAAGTGTCTGTTTATATCCTTCATCCATTTTTTGATGGGGTGGTTTGTTTTTTTTCTTGTAAATTTAAGTTTTTGTAGATTCTAGATATTGGCTCTTTGTCATATGGATAGATCGGAAAAATTTTCTCACATTCTATGTTACCTGTTGACTCTGACAATTTCTTTTGCTGTGCAGAAGCTCTTTAGTTTAATTAGATCCCATCTGTCGATTCTGGCTTTTGTTGCCGTTGCTTTTGGTGTTTTAGTCATGAAGTCCTTGCCCATGCCTATGTCCTGAATAGTATTGCTTAGGTTTTCTTCTAGGGTTTTTACGGTTTTAGGTCTTACGTTTAAGTCTTTAATCCACCTTGAGTTAATTTTTGCATAAGGTGTAAGGAAGGGGTCCAGTTTCAGTTTTCTGCATATGGCTAGCCAGTTCTCTCAACATTTATTAAATAGGGAATTCTTTCCCTATTGCTTGTTTTTGTCAGGTTTGTCAAAGATCAGATGGTTGTAGATGTGTGGGGTGTTATTTCTGAGGCCTTTCTTCTGTTCCATTGTTCTATATATCTGTTTTGGCACCAGTCCCATGCTGTTTTGGTTACCGTAGCCTTGTAATATAGTGTGATGCCACCAGCTTTGTTCTTTCGTTTAGAATTGTCTTGGCTATACAGGCTCTGTTTTGGTTACCTATGAAATTTAGTATTTTCATAGACATCTTCAGAATGCTCCACCCCAAATCAACAGAATATACATTCTCAGCACATCACACCTATTCTAAAATTGTTCATGTTTTTGGAAGTAAAACACTCCTCAGAAAACGCACAAGAACAGAAATCATAAGTCTCTCAGACCATGATGCAATCAAATTAAAAATCAAGATTAACAAACTCAAAACTGCACAACTACATGGAAGCTGAACAACCTGCTTCTGAATAACTACTGGGTAAATAACAAAATCAAGGCAGAAATAAATCAGTTATTTGAAACCAATGAGAACAAAGACAAAGCGTACCAGAATCTCTGGGACACAGCTAAAGCAGTGTTCAGAGGGAAATTTATAGCACTAGAAGCCCACAGGAGACAGCTTCAGCTGAATGTCACGTTATCGGCCCCAAACTTGAACTGGTCTAAAAGTATTTGGTTAATGTTGGAAAGATGGTGCCATTTAAAGATACCTTAAATTCAGTATTTCATTATCTTAATTCGGCATTATTCTAGCATTGAATGGTGTATACTTTATGCTGTCCATTAGAAAATCTAGATTTTACGCTGCCTTTGTGCAAGGTAATTGCTCTGGCTAATAATACCGACTTGTCCAGTTTTGGAGGAAGAAATAAGGTTACTGTTCAATTGCACTTAGTGGTTATCATGTGTAATACTGGTGTTCCAAAGAGCAGGGAAATGGGGGCTACACGGCTGTGTTCTTAGGTTCAGAAACCACAGGGGTTGGACAGGAGAAGCTTCAGGATTCAAGTCCGGTTGTTACGATGGCCACAGGAGAGAAGCTGTGAATTTGAAACCACATTCATTGAAAAGAAAATCCTTCCACATTTTAATAATTCTCTGTGCCCCATGGCAGCAAGTACTCACAGGCCTTGCTACTCAAAGCTTAATAAAAAGGCAGACCTGCTGAATCAGAATCTGCATCTTAACATCTCTAGATAACTGTCTGTACTTCCAGGTCTAAGAAGCACTGTCTGAAGAGGAGAATCTTTTTAGTCTTTGAGGCTTCTCTCTGGCACTCTGCTTTTTAAAAATATGTTGCTCTGGCTGGGCGTGGTGGTTCACATCTATTATTCCAGGTGTAAGGATCACCTGAGATCAAGAGTTGAAGACCAACCTGGCCAATGTGGTGAAACCCTGTCTATACTAAACAGACAAAAATCAGCTGGGCATGATGGCACATGGCTGTAATCCCAACTACTCAGAACCCAACTCACTAGAACCCAGGAGGTGGAAGTTGCAGTGAGCCGAGATTGCACCATTGCACTCCAGCCTGGGCGTCCCAGTGAGACTGTCTCGAAAAAAAATTCTCCTTCTCCACTTCCTCCTCCTCACCCTCTTCTGCCTGCCCTACTTCCCCTGAATGTCCCACTTGTAGAAGAGTTCCCCTTTCTCTAAATTGCATTTTTCACTCCCTTTTTTTGTCTGCTTTATTTTGTTGGTTTTCCCTCTGCCTTACCTCGTTATTTCTTTGTCACCGTTGACATGTCGCTGCCCTTTCAGACCCATATCTAGCTTCAGACCTTTCCATAGTAATTCATTGCCACTAATGTAGTCAAAATGCGCATGGCATTTATTAATGTAAATATTTGCACTTGTTCTATCATGCCTGTTTTTCTACCTTTTGTCTATACACAACACATGTGAGTGACATAATTCACTATTTAAAAGGCAGAAAAATGTATATCATGGTGTAAAGAATGACATACTCAGTATCTCTGCCCAGTTTCAAGATGAGAATAAGTGAGGCCACGTGGCGGAGCCTCACGAGTCATGTCGGCTACCCGCTACTAGTCTTTCATTCCATCTGCAGTACCGCCAACATTTGGTTCTCCAAATGGTCACATTAACATTGAGTTGGATCTGAACAACCTACCTGGGGAGACAAGGTATTGGTATCTTTGCTTAAATGGAGTCACTTATTGAGAGGTAAAGTGACGTCCTTAAGATCAGACAGCAAGTTTCTGCACCAGGATTGTGACCTTTCCTGTTGTGTTGTTTTCTCTGTCAGATGCTTTCTGGTCTATGAATCTCTCCTTCCACGTCTGATAAAAATGCAAAGTCTCATAAGCATTCACAGCTCAGGTCTGCATGACTCTCTCCTAGGTCTGATAAAAATGCAAAGGCTCACAAGCATTCACAGGTCAGGAAGCCTCAGGCTGTTTGGGGAGAAAAGTCCTCTGGGCAGAAAGGTTAATTTATCTTGCTGTAAAACAAAACAGAAGTTCCCTCAAAGGTGCAAAGGTCATACGGCATTAACACAGTAGCTTACTATATACTAAATACAAGAATGATATAGTTAAGTAAATGTAATACAAAGTCAAATGTGGTTGGTGCCAGAAGCCAGGAAGAAGTCCCTGTGAGAACAGGTGAAGAGAGGAGCTAGGTCCTGGCTGAGTTTAAACTTAGCTTAGTTACTGTGGGACTGAAGGAGTTACTCCATGGATTGATGGCTGGGTCATGGAGATAACAGTACTTAAGTCACACAGGTACTATGAGAAGTAAATGGAATATTTTACCTACGTGTTTATCAAGTACCGTTGAAAATGCTAGGTGCTATTAACTTCTAAATTAACTTTGCCATGTTTTGTGTCTGCCCCTGTCTGTGCTTCCTTCCTTTAGTATGAGCCGCACAGCTTACACGGTGGGAGCCCTGCTTCTCCTCTTGGGGACCCTGCTGCCCGCTGCTGAAGGGAAAAAGAAAGGTTCCCAAGGTGCCATCCCCCCGCCAGACAAGGCCCAGCACAATGACTCAGAGCAGACTCAGTCGCCCCAGCAGCCTGGCTCCAGGAACCGGGGGCGGGGCCAAGGGCGGGGCACTGCCGTGCCCGGGGAGGAGGTGCTGGAGTCCAGCCAAGAGGCCCTGCATGTGACGGAGCGCAAATACCTGAAGCGAGACTGGTGCAAAACCCAGCCGCTTAAGCAGACCATCCACGAGGAAGGGTGCAACAGTCGCACCATCATCAACCGCTTCTGTTACGGCCAGTGCAACTCCTTCTACATCCCCAGGCACATCCGGAAGGAGGAAGGCTCCTTTCAGTCCTGTTCCTTCTGCAAGCCCAAGAAATTCACTACCATGATGGTCACACTCAACTGCCCTGAACTACAACCACCTACCAAGAAGAAGAGAGTCACACGTGTGAAGCAGTGTCGCTGCATATCCATCGATTTGGATTAAGCCAAATCCACCTGTGCACCCCGCCTGTCCTAGGTATGCAGCCCTAGGATAGACCTAGACCTAGAACCACCGGATTTTTACTTGGCTTAAACCTAGAGGCCAGAAGAACCCCCAGCTGCTTCCGGCAGGAGCCTGCTTGTGTGTAGTTTGTGTGTACATGAGTGTGGATGGTGTCTGTGGGTGCTTTTAGACACCAGAGGAAACCGGCCTCTGCTAGAGAGCACTTCCTATTTTGTAAACGTATCTGCTTTAATGCGGATGGTACCAGAAGCCCACATCAACCTGCTCACGTCTAAAGGGGCGGGGCCGTGGTCTGGTTCTGCCTTTGTTTCTTGTGTCCTCCTGGGTACCAGAATCTCCCTTCAGAATGAATGTTCATGGAAGAGGCTATTCTGAGGGCAAGAGACCTGTTTTAGTGCTGCATTCGACATGGAGAAGTCCTTTTAACCTGTGCCTGCATCCTCCCTTCTCCCTCCCACAGTCCGTCCCTTAAGTTGTCGGTGATTACGTCAGTCTAATCTTTTTTTGAAAGAGTCTTGCTCTGTTGCCCAGGCTGTAATGCAGTGGCACGGTTTCAGCACACCGCAACCTCCGTCTCCTGGGTTCAAGCAATTTTCCTGCCTCAACCTCCTGAGTAGCTGGGATTACAGGCGTGTGCCACCACGTCCAGCTAATTTTTGTATTTTTTGTAGAGATGGGGTTTTGCTGTGTTGGCCAGACTGGTCTTGAACTCCTGACCTCAGGTGATCCACCTGCCTCAGCCTTCTAAAGTGCTGGGATTCCAGGTGTGAGCCACCACAGCCGGCCGATGTCAGTCTAATCTCACGTTTGCCAAGGTTTCTAAATTAATTCACTTAACCGTGATGTAAATGTTTTTCATTTGTGAACACCCTCCAGACTCTAGGAGAGGCTGATGTGGGCAAGGGAGGCAAGCAAAGGGAGGGCGGAGGGTGAGGCCAAATCGGGCCCAGCAAATGTCATCTGGGAGATTGCAGAGGCTGGCAAGGCCAGGGCCAGAACACAGTGAGGCCCATGCTTCTGAGAAAGTCTTTTGCTAGTATTTATCAGAACCCAAGCGAACAGAGAAGAAATGAGATTGCCAGAAAGTGATTAACTTTAGCCGTCACTGCGATCTGCTCAAACCTAACGCCAAACTGAAAACATAAATATTGACCATACCTATTTTCAGACTCAAGCAAGTTAGCCAAGCCAAACAACCCCTCTGCTTTGTCCCTCAGGTGGAAAAGAGAGGTAGTTGAGAACTCTCTGCATAGCGGTAAGAAACAAAACCCTCAGAGGCTGAAAGTCCTAGTAACTCTTTTTTGTGGTTATAATCGGCTAATTTCCAGTTCACTATTTCCCATAATGCTTCTGACAGCCCTTATCCTGACTAAGGTTCTGTCTCTGCTGAGCTCTGCTGAGGGTACCTGCCAGATATTCTAAGATGAGAGAGTTTAGAGACTACTGTTTTAGCAAGAGGTATTTTTGGGGTCTTTTGTTTTAAACATTGTCAGGATATTGGGCTAGAGAGGAGAGTAAGGAAACAAACGGAAGTGCCTCTGGCTAGAGAAGTTAGGTGTTAACACCTGGCAGAGACATAAGGGCTATAACTGGCCTTTCATTTGCTTTGAGGGTCAGAGGGAGGACCCTGCTAGAGCCCCGCATCATGATGTATTAGCTGTTCGTCTGCTATTGGTTGGATGGACACATGGTAACCATTCGGTGTCTCCTGGTAGGCACCGTCCTCTGATTAAACTTGGCCTACTGGCAATGCCTACTTAGGATTTATTTAAGGGCCGAAGTGCAGGGTGGGTGTGAACCTTACTGCATTTTGAATTTGGTTAACCTGACTTCTTCAAGCCTGAGGTTTTATATGCAAACTCTCCGAAGACTCTTTGCCTTCTATCTTCTCAGCCTCACTGGCCAAGTCCTTACGTAATACGGAAAACAAGCACTGTAGACTTGGGATTCAGACTTGGATTCAGTTGCCTATCGGGGCTCCAGCATTCAAAGAACCCTTGCAACTCAAGAAGCCGTTTTTCTGTTTTGATCCAGTGTTCTGCCATCTAGCAACTAAACAGCCATTTCAAGGCGGGAGATACTTTAAATGCCCAAAATGTTGGGTCCGATTTTCAAACTTCTAAACTCACTACTGATGATTCTGACACGAGGTGAATTTGTCCAAACACATTCTGTGTCTTGTATACACTGTATGACCCTGTTCCAAATCTTTATATTATCTGCATTCTCCAACACTAAAGCACAGAATGGATTTAATTAAGCACACAAATGCTAAGACAGAATTTTGAGGGTGGGAGAGGAAAAGGGAAAGGAAGCTGAAGATATAAAACCACACCAGAGGATAAATGACATTCAGAACCAGCAAACACTGAATTGCTCTTGTTTTAACTATGCCACAAGCCTGCAATTTTGTTAACAGAGATGACTTAACTTGGCAGCAGTAATCTTTTTAGGAGCTTTTACCACTGTCTTGCATATAAGTCCCGATTTGGCTCAGGTAAAGAGAAAATCTTCAAAACTAACTTCACTGGGATAATAAGCAGCATAACTACCATTAAAGCATATCACTAGCCAAAGAGGGAAATGTTTGCTTTTCTTACTGTGCCTTTATTAAGACTAATACAAATGTGGTGTGTCTTCCAACATTTATTGCAAATGCCGTATCTGTAACATTTTATTGGAGTCATCGATGATATAATGATACATACTTTTCATTATTATAGAATATTTTTATGGCAAGATATTTGTGATCTTGATCGTACGTATTAAAATAATGCCAAACACCAACTACGAATTTTATGATGTACACTTTGTGCTTGGCATTAAAAGAAAAACACAATCCTGGAAGTGTAAGTTGTTTTTTGTTACTGTAGTTCCTCAAAGTTAAGAGAGTAAGTGAAAAATCTGGAGGAGAGGGTAATTTCCACTGTGTGGAATGTGAATAGTTAAATGAAAAGTTAACGGTTATTTAATGTAATTATTCAAATTCTTTGGTCACTGTGATTTCAGGCATGTTTTGTTTTCCTCCGTTATGACTTTGAGTTGGGCAAAGAAGCTGGCACATTGTATGTTGTTGGAGTCTTTGGTCAGCGGGAAACGAAATCTTGACCCATCTGAACGTGTGTTCGAGTCAGTGCCTGAACCTTTAATTTTCAAATTGAATGTTCTTTAAAGGTTAACATTTGTAAAGCAATATTAAGAAAATAACGTTTACTTTAAATGTTATTTTGGAAGACTTACGATGTGTGTATACAAACTAATAGCAGATGTTGATGAATAGTTGACACAAAGTTTAAGGAGAAAATAAAAGTGAATATGCAGAACATTTGTTAGTGACCAGTTAATGCTTAAGAGTGAAAGTAGTTCTATTGATTTGTCATTCCTCAAGATATTTAATATCGACTGCATTATGTATTAAGTCTGCTTTAGTCATTTAAAAACAGCACAGAATTACATAGACCATGATTGAGGTACCTTGCTGTGTAGGAGAGGATGAAAGGGGATTTTGATAGTCTCATAAAACTAATGTGGCTTCAAGTATCATGAATCTGTAACTAGAATTTAATTTTCACCTCAATGTTCTACATAGCCTTTGCCAAAGAGCAACTAATAAATTAAACCTATTCTTTGTGTGCGTGAGCGTGCATTTGTGTTTTACATGGTAGTGTTCCTAGGACATGGGTGGAGCAGGGATGCGTTTATCATGGGAAAGGAGATAGAAAAGAGACCTGGAGCTCCTGTAACCTTCAGTGGAGTTTATTCTTTTTGCCTAGGCCTTTTCAGATCGTGCTTGATTTCCGCAGGCAGCTCAGGTCTCGGCAAGGGAGAACTGATTTGCGGTGGGAAGCATCAGCCTCTTCCCTAGAGCACAGCTACCAGGAAGAGCTATAGTGTTAAAAAGGGAGGCCGTCAGATGGAAGCGCCATCGCACAGAAATGACAATAACTTCATTTTGGAGTGTTCCAGGAGAAAAAATAGATTGGGGTTCACTAGAAGGAAAAGCTTTCTAATGATAGGGATAACCGGTAATACCATGGGGTACCTTTAAAAGCTAGTGAACTCCTGTCCTTGGAAATACTAAACCATAGGCTAGATGCCAATTAATAGGGATGCGAGGTAGAGTAAGTCACTGCCCTTGGTGTGCAATTGGGAATTTGTGGATTTCTGAGGTTCCCTTCTACTCGGATATGTAATACAAGATTTCTATTAGGTATGGATGCTCTGACGATAATGAAAACCCTAGCAACTATGTATAGAATGATTACACTAGACCCTGTGCTAAGGATTTTCTGTGAATTGTTTTTCACTCAACTTTGACATTAGCTCATTTAGGGTAGGTACCGTTAACACTGCTAGAAAACGGTGAACTTGAGTGCTCTTAGTGACATTCGGCCCTTAAACACTGCAAAACTGAGTAACTTACATTGGTTTGTTCTTTTAAGAACAGAACACAGCACTCTAAAAATAGATCTAACTAGATTGTTCACAGGTAGTGATTAAGGCCACCCTGAGGTTATAGTAGCATCAGGAGCCCAAGATCTGAAGCATTCAGTCTCTTTGCCACCTCTTTTTGTTACGGCCTTCTTGGACTTGCAGGTGGATAGCGGAAGCAAGTACCAAGGAGACAATGTTCTGAAAGCCACACCCAAGAGGAAACATCTGAACATAGGCCTGAATAGGTGAGTGGGACTAAACACGGAAGAGCATTTAAAACCTAAAGAGTGTGGGAGGATGTCAGCAACAATGCTAAGGATCCCCCAAAAGTCTCTCCTCCGTAACACCAATGAGAATCTGGCAAAAGTAGACGCAACTTTTTATAGCTCTGGAAATTAACTTGAAGACTTGCAGCAATTAGAGGATTCATTCAAGGAAAGACTGAATGTCTAAGAACAGTGTGCACTATGATACTGTAATTTGCACTATTCTCTCCCCCTCTTCAGCTCCACAATAGCTTTGAAATCGAATGCTGGTAAAAAAAAAAAAAAAAAAAACCATCAGTCTGGCAGCCACTGGAGATGGCAGAATAGAGGTCTTCAAAAGTCCCATTCCTAGACAATTGTCATTATTTGACCTGTTTGGCAGGCCCTGGAAGCTGCACTTGCAAGGCTGTCTTTATGTGACCTGATTGGAAGCTTCCCAGTATGAAAAATTTAGTCAAAACAATTAGAGGCAATCGATTATCTTGGTGGCTGCCTGGGGCATCTGTATGACAGATGGGGAAAGCAATTGGCTAAATAGAAAGCCTTAAAAAAGCTGGAAAAGGAGATTTTCATAGGGGCTTTGAAATGCTCCAAAGTGTTACTGGCAATCTGGACTGCCAAATGGATAAATAGGACTCCATACATGCCCAGGACTGCATGTATGCTCAGGAGAGACCTGAGAAAGCCTTAAGCTCTCACTTCAGGCTGATCTTGAGGCTCTGCACAAGCAGTAAGTGAAGGAAAAAAGTTGTCAATTGCCTGGCTGGGTGAGCGTTGAGTGTGCCTTAGCATTCACACAGAGCCCCTTGGCAAAAACTGAATTATTGGTTCTAAGTGTTTGAGGAAATCCTTGTACAACTATTAGATGACCACTAAGCTAACCAAGCAAAGACTTTGGTGTCCACACACAACGAAAAATACAGACTTTACAGAATTAGTTCAGAAAAGTTATTAAACAACAAACCCTGGGGAAATGGCAGTATGATCAAACCATTCATGGCCCTGCCTGCATGTGGGAATTGTCATCCAAGTCAAACTTTCTAACCGTCATAAAAACTCCAAGCCAGACTCCCTTCCTGTTCTCGCAAGTCATTTTCAGACCAGGTTAGGAGACGTGAGCTGCTCTCCCCAAAAAGCCTCATGTGAGTAATAAATGTTTCATACTCTCTTATGGGGTATATGACATCATCAATCTCAGCATCTAAACCAAATTTTGGTGACGTTTCATCTAGTTTATCCAGGTGTATATAATACCTATCAACTACTGAAATCAAGAAAAAATCTGAATAGAACTATCACAAGTGAAGAGATGAAATAAGCAATCAAATAACTTCCCAGAAAGAAAAGCCCAATTTAGGATGTCTTAACTGATATTACCAAGCATTTAAATAAAAATTGTTACAAATTCTTCACAAACTCTTCCAGAAAATAGAGGAACACTTTCCGCCTTCTCTTCTATGACTAGCATTACCCTGATACCAAATCCTGACAAACATGTAAAAAAGAAACTATAGATGAATATCTTTTAAATGCAAAAAAATTCAAAATGCTAGATATGAGTTCAACAACATGTGAAAAGTATTTTATGCCATGAGAAGTGGGATTTGCCCCAGGAATGCAAGATTGATTTAACCATCAGTGTAATGGATCATATTAATAGAATGAAGATAGAAACCACACAATCATCTCAATACATGCAGAAAACTCATTTGGCAAAATTCAACACCCCTTTGTAATAAAATCACTCAACTAGGAAGAGAAGGGAACTTCTTCAACCTAACACATGGCATCTATGAAAAAACCACCACTAACACCATACTTAAAGGTGAAAGACTGAAAGCTTTCCCCGACAGGAACTAACAGGGTATGTGCTGTCACTATTTTTATTCAACATTACACTGGAGGTTCTACCTAGGGTAATAAGGCCCAAAAAAATTGGAAAGGAAATAAATGATTTCAATGTTAAGATATGATATGGTATATAGAAATCCTAAGGAATTTAGAAAAGATTAGAGCTAATACATGATTTCAGCAAGGTTGTAGGATACAAGATCAATATACACATATAAATTGTATTCTACACACTCCTAATGAAAAAACTGAAAATAAAATTGTCCTTTGAATAGTATCAAAAAGAAGAAAACACATAACAAAGTGCCAGACTAATAGATTGAAAACAATAAAACATTGTCGTAAAGGCTTTTAAGCAGATATTTATTTTTGACTCCTTGCATCTCTTACAAATTTTTTTAACTACTTTCGCCCATCCCATGTGGTGTCATCCAGCAGTCTTGCTATCACTAGGCCTTACATCTCCTGCTTCCTTTCTAGGCATTGGGGTAACATGAGACCATATTGGCAAATCAGAAAGCTCGTTCCATTTGGTCACCATTGATTAGTTTTAGAAATGGACTTGAAACTCAAACCAAGTCCATAAGAAATTTCTCTAAGATTTGAATATGGACAGTGGGAGAAAGATTTTTTCTTTCTCTAGGATGACAAATTACAATAATCTTGTAGGCTTTGGGATCAGTTTTTCATGACTTTGGGCTTCTTGGATCAGAACGTTCATTTTCTTCCCCACATTTGGGAAGTTTTCAGCCATTATTTCTTTGAATAAGTTCTCAGTTCTTTTCTCTTATTCCATGATGGCAAAAATGAGTCTGTTGTTCAGCCTACTGGGGTCCTGTAAGAGCTTTGGCCTTTTTTTCTCTTTCATTTTAATTTTTCCTCTAACTGAATTATTTCCAATGATCTGTCTTCAAGTTCATTGGTTCTTTCTTCTTATTAACCTAGTCTTCTGTTGATGTCCTGTAGTAAATTTTTTCTGTTCAGTTATTGTGTTCCTTGACTCCATTTCTTTTTGGTACTTTTAAATATACTCTAACTCTGAACATTCTTCGTTTTTTTCGTGCATTGTTCTCTTGACTCTGGTGAGAAACTTCACAAGAGCTATTCTGAACTCGGTCAGATAAATCACATAACTTTATTTCATTAGCTCAGTTTCCAGAGATTTATCTTGTTCTTTGGTTGGAACTTTTTTGTGTGATTCTTCATTTTCCTTAACTCTGTGTTGGTGTCTGCACATTAGGCAAGGTAGCCACCTGTCCCAGTCTTCACTGGCGGGCCTCGGAGAAGACTCCCACCGATAAGTCTGCCCAGAGATTTGGGGGCTTTTAACAAATCTTTGCTTCTCCAGAGAAAAGCAGAGAGCCATAATTTTTGTCCTGTGTGCTGAACCAGGAGGGAGGTGAGGCAGTAGAGGCCAGGGTGCCATGTCATCTACTAGTCTAGACCTCTGTCTCTGTCCTTCCCCAGGTGACTAGATAGTAGCAATTCTGTCACAGCTCCAAGACTGGCACCATAGAAGCTAGTCCTCTGGGGAATCCCCTCAGAAAAGTTGGAGGTACTCGATACGTGAACCAACTGTTCTCACCTGGCAGAAACAGTGCTAGGGAGGCTGTTATTATGTGGCACTGTGCTATGGTTAGAGGTAGCACAAGTGATGAGCATGGGCGTGTATGCCTTGTTCCTAATCTTAAAGAAAAAGATGTTAGTGTTTTCTACTATCGAGTATAATCCTGCAGGTTTTTAAAAAATATATGGCCTTTATTATATTGAGGTACTTCTCCTCTAATTATTGAATGTTTTTCTCATGAAGGTGTGTTAAATTTTGTCAAATACTTTTTCTACATCTATCAAATGATAATGTGATATGTCCATTAACAATGGTAAAAATTACATAAACTAATTTTCATATCTTGAAGCATACTTGCATCCCAGGGATAAATTCCACTTGGTCATAGTGTTCGATCCTTTTAATATGATGTTAAATTTGGTTTGCCAGTCTTTTGCTGAGGATTTTTGCATCTATATATTCATCAAGGATATTGGCCTGTAATTTTATTTTCTTGTGGTGTCTCTGGCTTTAGTATGAAGGTTAATTCTGGCTTTATAAAATAAAATAGAAAGTGTTCCCTTGTCTTGAATTTTTTTGGAAGAGTTTGAGAATAATTGGCATTAATTTTGGTAAACGTTTGGTTTAATTCACCAGTGAAATGATCTGGTTCTGGGCTTTGGGAGCTTTTCAGTTACTGATATAATCTTTATACTACTCATAGGTCTGTTCAGTCTTTGTATTTACTCGTGGTTTAGTCATGTATTCATGGGTTGTAAGACTTAACATTTTTAAAATGCCCATACTACTCAAAGTGATCTATAGATTCAATGCAATCACCATCAAAAATTCCAATGGCATTTTTATTTACAGGAATTAGAATAATTCTAAAATTCTTGTGAAGCCACAAAAGACAATAAACAAATCAATCTTGAAAAAGAACAACAAAGCTGGAGGCATTATACTTCTTGATTTAAAAATACCCTGCAAAAGTACAGTAATCAAAACAGTATGTTACCAGCATAAAGACATACAGACCAACAGAATAGAAAGCTCAACAACGAATCTGTGCATACAGTCAACTGACATTTGGCAAGGGTGCCAAGCATACTCAATGGGGGAAAGGATAGTCTCTTCCACAAATGGTGCTGGCAAAACTGGATATTCACAAAAGAATAAAATCAAACCCTATCTTACACTCAAAAATCAACTCAAAATGGATTAAATATTTAAATGTAAGACCTAAAACAGTAAAACTCCTAGATGTAAACAGAAGAAAGTTTCATGACATTGGCCTTGGCAATGATTTCATGTACGTGGCAACAAAAGCAATAAAAACGAAAATAGACAAGTGGGACTACCTCAGATAAAGATGTTTCTGCAAAGCAAACAACTGAACAAACAGGGTAATCTATGGAAGAAAAGACATGAAGGTAACACGAGACCACTTAGGCAAACCAGAATGCTCATTTCATTTCGTCACCATGATTGGTTCTAGAAACGGACTTGAAACTCAAAGTCCATACGAATTTTCCTTAAAATTTGAATATGGAGGCTGGGAGAAAGATTTTTTTCTCCTGGCAACCATCATTCCCAGGTATATGGATGAAACTACTTGAAGAAGGAAGCCCCCATACAGAGAAAATCGGAGCTGTAAAAGGAAGATGCTATCTTGATTTTTTTTCCTGGATTGAGCCATGCCTGAAGTCAAGCCGACTTTTAGGTACTGTAGTACCGTAGGATAATTTAAAACTGCTTGGTAACAAAGTATGCTAAAATTTAGTAGTTTAACAAACATATTGTGCGTTTCTGAGATAGATGGAGTGACTAATCTGGGTGGTTCTGGCTCAATCTCTGGTGAGAGTGTAGTCAAGGTGTAAGTAGGGGGCTGCAATTATCTAAAGGCTGGAGCTGGAGATGCACTTTCAATGTGGTGTACTCACGTGGCTATTAGAGGGAGGCCTCAGTTCCTCACCATGTGAACCTCTCTTCACGACTTAGTAACTGACTTCCCCTAGAGTGAGTAATCCAAGAGACAGCAAGGATTGACAGCCATGACAGCACAGTGCCTTTCATAGCTTACTCTTTAAAGTCACAAACCTTTGCTATTGCTTTATTTGTCAGAGCAAGTCACTAAGTTTGCCCCCATGTAAGATGAGAGTATTTGGGCTTCACCTCTTGAATAGAGAAGCACCCGAAAATCTGGCCTTTTTTTTTTTTTTTTTCTTTTTTTTTTTTTTTTAAAAGAAATTACACTGTTACATGAGTCAATAAATTCCATTTTTGGGTTAGTTGGTATTGGGTTTCTATCACTTGTAACCAAAGGATCCTAACCAGTATCTACATCTGAGTCATGAAGAAAGTTTCAAATATTGTTTATTGCTTTTAATCTAGTGCATTGATATACTGTCATTTAATGCAAGGAAAGCAATGTTACTCTTTGTACAATGTTACACTTTCTGTACATTATACAGATGCAGGATAACACTGCATTGTTAGGCTAACTGGCACCCAAAACTGGTTCTATAAAGGCAGGATCTTAGCATATAGCAGAGATAACGCATCTTCCAGCAGATCCAGAGCTGTGTTTGGTAGGCAGAAATGAAGGAGCTGTTGCGTCATCCATTGCTGTTTCCTCCCATTGCCTCTCTCAATCTGAACCCAGGCATTGCCTGCCTTGTTACTTGTTAAAAACTTGATTATGTATATTGCTTTAAAACAAAAACAAAACGTACTTTTACATAAATAATTTTGTCTGCTTCTCATTAATTTTGAAAGAAAGGCAAGACAGATATTGAAAATGACCCCTATTTTAGATGTAAACAACCTGAAATCAGATAAAATTATTTGCATAATACCTCATGAGTGATTTGCTTTCTTTTAAATACTTTAGGAGAATGTTTGAGGATTAAGTCTAAAGATAATAAGCGCAGGTCAGAAAATAAAACTTACCTTTTCAACACTTTTTTGAGAGGAGGCTATAATGCGTGGAGTTCAGAAAACCCAGAATATGGATGGCATTGATGTGGCCCATTCATAATCTAGGATTTTTGATAGACGTGAGCAGTCATGGTGGAGTGGGTCAGACCACGCATGGCTCAGCTTCCTACTTCATGCCACACTGTTCAATCTGTTCACTTGATCCACATGCTAGGATGTGAGAATTTTTCTTACATCCATTTGCTGGAGCCATTTTGGCTGTGCTTATGGTAGTGACAGAGTTTCAAAGAAGAAGAGCCCATAATGTCTCCCAGGCATACTACAAAGGAAATATAAGTCATCAAATAGCTGAATCTGGATCTGGGCCAGGATAACTCGACTCTTCTTATAGAAGGTGCCATGCGATCTATAGTGATGGCAGGTGATGGAAGAAGTGAGTCCCCTCAGTTTGATGTCTTGTCTGAAAGGTAACCATGCTAGTAAATTTAGTGTCACATTCTTTACCGTGTGCTCATCCGACCCCTAGAACAAGGCCATAAACCATAATGGGGTCCATGATGCTTTCAATTATTAGACACTTACTTATGCTTTTCACTTTCTCTTCTGCCAAAATTTGGCTTTATTGATTACGCTTTATGGAAGGATGGAAGAGGGCAGGGGTAGAAAAAAGGTCCACTTTTTAGAAATCGAAGAATTATACATCTGTCAAAATGAAATCCAGGCTCTCTAATGGAGGAACACAAAACATTTTTGCTATTGTCTACCATAAATACATAGACATAATGAGCTGAGCCTGGTCGGGGGCATTCGAGTCTTTTCAGAGCCACAGGTTACAGCGTTAACTCTCATTAAGAAAATCATTAAGTTTTTCTTTTAGTAGTAGTGAGGATGGTGTATAACCCCACCTCTGGATTTTTTTGAGTAGGAAGGCATACGGAAAAGTTTATGGAATGTGTCAATGAGCTCCAGAGAGGCTCCATTTGTCAAGGAAAAAGGGAAAAGGATAGAAGTGGGTGTTAAAAGATGTTGTTTGCATTTCTTGCTCTAATGCTTGACGCCGAAAACCTGACATTCCAGTTGTTGAAAGGAAGGCTGGAAGAGCTATTTTATTCCCTGCTGGTCTATTCTTTTGTATTTTATTAAACATTTTAACTAGCCACCGATTTCCAGACACAGTTAACACTTGAATGCCATATCCATACCAAATTCTCACCCATGATTTAAGGGAAACTAGGCACTACTCTCAAAATAGAAGTAACGAGCCATCACAGGTAATGAAATAATGGATGGAAAAATCTCAATTCCAACTCCCTCCAGGAACTAAGACTCTAAAACATTCTTCTACCCTTAAACCTGTCTTGCGATCAAAAAGTCTTTCATCGACTTGCAGCTGTAGCACCGTCCTGGAGTGAGTGCCCAGCTCTCCAGCCCCGAACGCTCCCCACAGTCGCCACCACTCATTGGAATGGCCAACAGTGGGGACCTGCATTATGGCCTGAGCCGGGAGGTGCAGCAGAAGATTGAAAAGCAATATGCAGACCTGGAGCAGATCCTGATCCAGTGGATCACCACCCAGTGACGAAAGGATGTAGGCCGGCCCCAGCCTGGGCGGGAGAACTTCCAGAACTGGCTCAAGGATGGCACCGTGCTATGTGAGCTCATTAATGCACTGTACCTCAAGGGGCAGGCCCCTGTAAAGATCTAGGCCTCCACCATGGCCTTCAAGCAGATGGAGCAGATCTCTCAGTTCCTGCAGGCAGCTGAGCACTATGGCATTAACACCACTGACATCTTCCAAACTGTGGACCTCTGGGAAGGTAAGAACATGGCCTGTGTGCAGCGGATGCCGATGAATCTGGGTGGGCTGGCAGTAGCCCGGGATGATGGGCTCTTCTCTGAGGATCCCAATTGTTTCCCTGAGAAATCCAAGTAGAATCCTTGGAAGTTCTCGGACAACCAGCTGCAAGAGGGCAGGAACGTGATTGAGTTACAGATGGGCACCAACCGCGGGGCGTCTAAGGCAGGCATGACCGGCTACAGGATGCCACACCCAATCCTCTGATCCCACACCAGGCCTTGCCCCTGCCCTCCCACGAATGGTTAATATATATATTTTGGCAGCGACATTCCTAGGGAGCCCCAGAGCTCTCAATTTCCCTTCTGTTAGGGTGGGGGTTCAGTCTGTCCTGTCACCTCTGGGGTGCCTGTTGGCAGCCCCTCCCCCCAGCTTACTAATACATTCCCTACCCCATACCCATCAAAACTGGACCAACTGGGCTCTTCTTTTCCCCTGGGACCAAAATGTAGGCGCCTCAGCACCCCCACCACCATGCCTCTCCTCTATCCTGGCCTGTTCTGTCCCTGAGCTCTGTGCCCTCCATCCATCCACGGCTGGGCGTCAGTGATGCTGCCTCTGCTTTCTGATGCTGGACTCACCTTGCTTCTACAAGTATGCTGCTCCCACAGCTGTGGCTGGGGCAGCCTTCCCTGGCAGAGGCCCTCTCGGCTTCTTATTTTCCATTCCCCTCACTGTGGCTAAGGGGTGGGGTGAGGGGATGGACAGGGAGGGCTGTCTACCATGGTCTGGGGCTTGAGGAAGATGAGTTTGTTGACTTAAATAATTTGTCTTTTTTGAATGGAAAAAACAAAGTCTTTAATCAGCAATAAATGGTATGCTTGATGAATAATCAAGATTATGGAAGAGAATCATGTCTTTTGGAGAAGGTGATCAGTCTAGGATGATGCAAAATCTCTTAGTGATTTTCTCTTGGTAACTCCTGGCTGGGAGTGAAAGTTTTACCTGAAAGATTAGGGTAGGTGAAAATAAGTGAGAAGAGGAAAGGCTGAGGTAATAAGTAAAGAGAGAATGTTGGTTTGCATTCTGAGTTTCCAGAAGACCCCTAGGCAAGTAGAGAACCAAAATCAGTAGAAGGAAATTGCAATGGAAGGGAAACATACAAGTGGGACTGAGCAGTATGAAGCAATTTGTGGGCCCTTTAATAGAAACCTTATCCACTATATTGGAGAATGAGTGAACCATGTCGGTAAAGAATGCTACCAGGAACTCTGATGTTCCAAATACAGAATCCATATTGTCATTGTCTGCATTCCTTTCTAGTTTTTGGAGTGAGGAATTGGTGAGGGGGGAGAGAGGGTTGGAATGAGGAAGTACTGAGTAGTTGGAAAGTACTGTTAATTGTGGCACTTCCTCCTTTGATTGCTCTCTGAAACAATCTGGAAAAAAAATCCTATCCTGCATTTTTGCCATTCATTCATTAGAACAATTGAAGTCGGAGCCATGTCTACTGTTCCTAGTTGTGGATAATGTTAAGAAAGGCCTTTAAATTGAATCATGTATGTTTTTTTTTGTTTTTTTGAGACAGTCTTGTTGTGTCACCCAGGCTGGAGTGCAGTGGTGCAATATTGGCTCACTGCAGCCTCTGCCTCCCAGTGATTCTCCTGCCTCAGCCTCCCAAGTAGCTGGGATTAAGCATGTGCCACCATGCCTGGCCAATTTCTGTATTTTTAGTAAAGATTGGGTTTTACCATGTTGGCCAGGCTGGTCTTGAACTCCCAAGCTCAGGTGATCTACCCACCTTGGCTTCCAAAGCTCTGGGATTACAGGCATGAGCTACTGTGCCCAGCCCATGTAAAGAATGTATATAGACATTAAGTGAATTCCTAGTCGAAGAGCACAGTTAACTTTGCTTTCAAAGCTTTCATTAGAAAAAAATTATGGTAAGGCAAATGCATGTTTTTATAACCAAATGGGGGAGAGAATGGGAGAAGGGAAGCACAAGTTTTCAACGATGTTTTTGGTGACTCAGTGTCAAATTGTGATTTGGGCAGAAACAGTCAAATCTAACAGGGGTGTGTCTCCTCAACTAAGTCAGCTTTGCAAACCAGAAAGTTCTAGCTTTGGGGGATGGGCCATGTGATGACAACATGGTCATGGCTTTGGGTTCTTGAAGGACTCAGATGACCACAGAGGCACAGGAATAAACTCAGCAGTAGATTTTTATGTGATCCTGTAGAGCTTGTTTCTTTTTGAGAGTGTCGGGAGGTTTGACTGATTCGCGAAATACACCTCAGTGGGAGCTGAAAAAGCCATGTTCTCTAGACCCCAAAAATGAGAGTGGATGAATTCAGCAACTGGTAGGTAATGTGATCTGTCTTTTGTAGCAAGCCAGAAGCCAGATGTCCCCACCCCTTTGATCTGAATAACACTTTAGGCTGCAGACAATAAGATTGGTTTTAAATTTATTGTCTCTTTGATTTCTGCATTCTAATGCTTTTTAAATTCTTTGCACAAGACAGGGCTATATATAGGCAACTGGGGTGGTTCAATGGAGGCCAGAAAAATGCCAGTAGCTTATGAGAAGTGCTACGTAAAGCCTCATGCTCATTTCTCTGTAAGGAAACAAAGCTGGCTTGCTTAGGGGGCAGGAATTTTTTTTTTTTTTTTTTTTTTTTCCAATTGTTTTACTTCAAAATGTTTGCCCGCTCCCAGTCCCAGCCACATACATGGGGGGAAAAAAAATCCTTTCAGAACAACCCTATTAGCAAAGCAGTAAAGCAGAAGAATCCAACTTGAACCAAATCAGAATGTATTCCTTCTCCAAGTCCTCCATGACTTTCATCCCAGTTAGTTTTATTCCTGTCCTTGTTGATGCAGCCTGTGTCGGGCAATCCGATGACAAGGCAAAGAGTTTGATTTCATTTGTTCTGTTGGTGGTGAAGATGCAAATATCGGAACCCAACCTCAAGCCAGTGAGAGAAAGTCAATGGCATTTGGAAATCTCCTTCAATTAATCTTTTTTTTTTTTTCTTTGAAAGAGTCTCACCCTGTTCCCCAGGCTGGAGTGCGAGTGCGATCTCAGCTCATTGCAGTCTCCATCTGTAGGGTTCAAGCAATTCTCCTGTCTGAGCCTCCTGAGTAGCTGAGAATTGTAGGTGTGCACCACCATGCCCAGCTAATTTTTG
Organism: Lagothrix lagotricha; assembly: GCA_963574225.1. Taxonomy (NCBI): domain Eukaryota; kingdom Metazoa; phylum Chordata; class Mammalia; order Primates; family Atelidae; genus Lagothrix; species Lagothrix lagotricha. Next base: position 30,778 of record CAUYNB010043146.1, on the reverse strand, counting down.
TATTTTTCATAGAGATGGGGTTTCACCATGCTGACCAGGCTAGTCTCGAACTCTTGGCCTGAAGCAATCCACCCGCCTCAGTCTCCCGAAGTGATGGGATTAAGGGTGTGAGCCACCATGCCAGGCTTCTTCAATCTTCAGTGAATACTATTGATGAGGCATTCAATTGAATCTGTAGAAACATTTGGCCCTGTTTTTGCCCTCAAGCGGATCAAACCATGAACAATTGCCCCAAGATGTCAGCCTGTTCTGGAGAATACCAGTTCCATAGCAGGAGAAAAGGTTCAAGTCTCAGTACATGATGTTTTCACTACAGCTATGTGACCTTGAATAAGTCATGGTTTCTCTTCGTCTATTTTCTCTTCTGGAAGAGTAGCTAAACTCACATTGGCCTAACATGGGATGTAAGTTGGCCTAACCCAACCTCTCACTGGGATGAGGTTGGGTTCAGATATTTGCATGTTCTACTAAATTTAAAAGCCCTTCTATAGGCAGAATATTATTGGAGCCAAACACAACACTGTGAGGTAGCCAGGGCAGCACTGTCCTTCATATTTTAGGATGAAGAGGCCAAGCCCAAGGAGTCCAAGAGTACAGTAAAGCCTTGTAACTGCTTGGAGACAAAGGCAGTGCTGTGACTCAGATCTCCTGACCTATTCTTTTTTTTTTTTTTTTTTTCCCCCACATGTAGTTTCGTTCTTGTTGCCCAGGCTGGAGTGTGGTGGTGTGATCTCGGCTCACTGCAACCTCTGCTTCCTGGGGTCAGGAGATTCTCCCTCAGCCTCTTGAGTAGCTGGGATTACAGGCTCCTGCCACCCTGTCCAGCTAATTTTTTTGTGTTTTTAGGAGAGACAGGGTTTCATCATGTTGTCCAGGCTGGTCTCGAACTTCTGACCTCAGGTGATGCACCCAATTCGGCCTCCCAAAATGTTGGGATTAAAGGCATGAGCCTCTGTGCTCGGCCTCTTCTATCCACTTAGTACCACTCGCCCTGCCCTCTGCCTGTCTACCTGTGTACTACAGGACCAGAGTTTTGTCTGTAAGTAAGCGTTTGCAAATGAATGTTGCCATTACGGCGCAATTCTGATTCTTCTCAAGAATCCCTTACGAGCTTCTAGTGGAAAGACAAGACATGGAAGCACTCACGGAGGTGAGGACTGAAAAAACAAGTGGCAAAGGCTGATTTTATTTTGTTCTGTCTGGTGGTACAGCTCACCTTTTTGCAGCATGAAAGCAGAGTTCAGGGTGCCCCTTTATGTCAATACGTCTATCAGATTTTCCAGTCAGTTTTCAATCAATTCCTTGAATATCAGGTATTAGGTCATAAAGCATTTCTTTCCACTTTATGGTTCTAAAATAACTATGGCCACAGCTGAGGCTTTTAAGTCTTACGGGGATGGCTCCCAAGAGAGGCTCTTCAGAAGCCTAAAGAATGGTCTGAAGGGAGTGTAAATTTGGGAGGAAACTCGGGCCCTCACTGCAGTGACACGCAGGTCTCCCTACGATATTTTCTCAGTGCTCACAAAGCACCCTCCTAGATGTTTTGAAGAAATAGGAAGAAACAATAAGACCCAGCCTGTATACCCAAGGACATTACAGACCAAACAGTAGCAAAAGCACTTAAAGATCTGTGAAGTCAGCGCCCGCAAGAATCTATCTGAACAACTAAACATGGAGATACACTCACACACAGTGGTAGAACTGCAGATGTGGCTGGCTTTGTTTTGAATTAGAGGTCTGTTAATTGACTGCTTCAGATTAGGTGTGCTGGCTCATGCTGTAATCCCAGCACTTTGGGAGGCGGGTGGATCACGAGGTCAGAAGATCAAGACCATCCTGGCTAACACAGTGAAACCCCGTCTCTATTAAAAATACAAAAAATTAGCCAGACATGGTGGCACGCACCTGTAGTCCCAGCTACTCGGGAGGCTGAGGCAGGAGAATCGCTTGAACCCAGGAGGCAGAGGTTGCAATGAGCCGAGATCGTGCCACTGCACCCTAGCCTGGACAACAGAGTGAGACTGTTTAAAACACCAACAACAAAGACTGCTCCAAGTTGTCCTTTTAGACCTGGGGGTCACCTGCTTCTCTATTTTTCTCCTTTTTTAAAAAATTCATCCTATCCAAAAGAAGACTTTTAATATGTGGAATGACTGCCGAAGAGGTTCTGACTACATGATCAAAACTATGTAATTTTGGGCCTGAGAAAGAATTGTATAGGGTCTGTGGGATTTTATCACAAAGGACCAGAACCCCTCTTGTTCAGGTCCTGAGAATGAGCATCAGTTCTTAGTTCCAATACACAGGCTCTCCCTCTGACTCCCCATCAGCCAGATGGAAATGGATGGCCTCAGTGCTGTGAGCAGGAAGCAGTATGTTACTTTAGAGACTCTGTGTGCAGGAGAGATCACTGTAGTAACAAATTTATATGTGGGTCTAGCCTTTGAATCCTGGAATTCAAATGCGCATGAGGTTGCAAAGGAACCTGGAAATTCAATTGCCATCCCTTGACCTAGCCCAAAGCAAAACGTGAGGAATGTAACCAGGAGACACCGTTGTAAACTGAAATCAGCTGGTGTGCACAGCATAGGGATATATAAACATGAAGTTTAAAGCATATAGAATTCTCCAGTGCCACTATCTTATAGTGTATGACAATTTATTCTTTCGAAAGTGCTACTTTGATATAATTTGATTCTTATAACTTTGTGAAGTAGAGGTGAATGTACATTTGGCAGATTGAGAAACCAAAATTCTAAAAGGTCAAGTGACTTGCCTGAAGTCATAAATGAGAGCTATGACAAAACCCCAGCCTTCTGATGCCTTAGGACTTCTTTTTCTTTCTTTCTTTCTTAAAACATAATTTAATCTGCATTAGCTTCCAAGGCTCCTAGGATTGGAGTAAAATATGGCTCCTGTATTTTGTTTTGGTCCGTTTAAAAAATGTTCTTTATCATGCGTATATATATATGTGTGTGTGTGTGTGTGTATATATATATATATATATATATATACACACACACACACACACACACACACACACAATACAGACACACAATACAGACACAAAACAAAGTAGAGCTTATTGAATTACTGTCGAACAAAGACATTTTAACATTGCCAACACCGTGGAGGTCATTTGAGTGTACTGATCCAGGAGGGGCTTCATGGATGTGAGACGGGATCCTATGCTTAGCAGACCCCACACCTTGGTTAGTGTTCTACTGACACTGTTTTAAAATTCCTAATAATTTATGCACAAAGAAACTTACATATTCACTTTGTACTGGGCCTGTCAAATTATATATCCAGTAATGCTCCTATCCAATCACATCTCCTCCTCCCCCACAATACCCCTTATCCTAACTTCTACAGGTCCCTATTTTGCTCTATATAGTTTTACGACCTCAGTATGCTTATGCGCACATTATAGCTTACCTGTTTCAGAATTTCCTATAAATGGAATCGCACTGGATATTATCTTGTATGTGTGGCTTCTTCCAGCCAACCTTGTTGGTGAGAGTCATCCATTTGTTTGAACTTGTCTCATTCCTGTATAATATTTTAATCTGTGAATGTCATAATTTTAAAAAATGTATTCTATTTGTGATGGAAATTTGAGAGATTTCCAGTTTTGGCTATTGTGAATAAGGCTGTTATAAAAATTGTTATATGTGTTTCTCTGTACAAAAGTGCATGTGCTTCCGTTGAGCTTTTACGAGTAGAATTTTGCTAGGTCATAAGGTGTGTGTTGGCTCAGCTTTAGTGATAATGCCAAGTGTTTTCCTAAGTTACTGTCTCAGTTTACACTCCCTCTAACAGCATCAGGATTTTCTTGTTCCACGACCTCACTAATGCTGGATGTTGTCTGTTCTTTCAATTTCAACCATTCCAGTGGGTGTGTATTAAATCACAGCAATAATCTCATTGCGATTTTTTTTTTTTTTTTTTTGAGACGGACCCTTGCTCTGTCACCCACATTGAAGTGCAATAGTATGATCTCAGCTCACTGCAGCCTCTGCCTCCTTGGTTCAAGTGATTCTTCAGCCTCAGCCTCCCAAGTAGCTGGGATTACAGGTACCTGCCGTCATGCCTGGCTAATCTTATGATTTTAGTGTGGTCTTCCTTGATCAATAATTAGGTTGAGTATCTTTCCAAAAATTTATTGGCCATTTGGCTATCTCCTTTTGTGTAGGTTCTTGCTGATTCTTTCATTAGTTGAGATCTTTTCATATTAATTTCTAAGAGTTCTGTATACATTCTGAGAAGAATTCTTTACCAGAACCGTGTAGCAAATAGCTCCTCCCGGTCTATACCTTAATAGGAGACAAGCTCTTACTTTTAATATAGTAACATTTATCAGTCTTTATGGCTGGTAACTTTTTGTGTCCTATTTAAAAATCTTTTCCTTTCTCAAATCATGAATACAGTCTTTAAAAAAAAATTGATTGCTTTGCTTTGCCTTTCACATTAGATTACAAAGTACCTGAAACTGATACTTGTATATGTATATATATTAGCTAGAGGTCAAGTTTTCTCTTTTATATATAGATGTAGCATTATCCCAGAACTATTTATTGCAACAGTTTTCTCCACTTCTCTACAGGGCATTTGTGTAATAATAGATTGTATAGCTATATATGGGTCTGTTTGGGGAGTCTTTATTGTATTCCATTTGTCTATCCTTGTACCAATATTATGCTGTTGTACTAGCTGTACAGTTTCAAGAACATCTTTATCTGGTAGAACGCATTTCTAAAAAGGTTGTTCTCTTCAAGAGCATCTTGGCTACTCTTGACACTTTGCAATTAAATTAATAGTAGAATCAGCTTGTCAAGTTTTACAGTGACATCTGTTGGGATTTTTAAATGCAACTGCATTGAATCTATTTATTAGTGCGGGGGTGAATTAACATCGTGCAATGGACTGAATGTTTATGGTCCCCCAAAACTCATACGTTGAAATTCTAATCCACACTGTGATGGTCTTAGGAGGTGATTTGGGAGGGAATTAGGTCATAAGAAGGAAGCCTTCATCAATAGGATCAGTGCTTTTATAAAAGATAGCTCTGTCACTGTCCTTTCACCATGTGAGGATGCAAGCAGTCAGCTGTCTGTGTCCTGAAAGAGGATCCTTACCAGAACGTGACTATGCTGGTCCCCTGATCTTGGATTTCTAGACTCCAGAAACTGTGACAAATACTTACTGTTTAAACCTCCCCACCTGATGTGATGTGGATACTTGTTCCTTCCAAACTTCATGTTGAAATCTGACCTCCAATGTTGGAGGTGGGGCCTAATGGGAGGTGTTTGAGTCATGGGGATGGATCCCTTATCAACAGATGAATGCCCTCCCTCTGGGTGAGTTCTTGCTCTAATAGTTTCCACAAGAGCTGCTTGTTAAAAAGATCCTGGCACTTTCCCCTTCACCCTCTTCTGTCCTCTCCCCTTCACCTTCCACCATAAATGGAAACAGCCTGAGACGCTTGCCAGATGCAGGTGCTGGTGCCTTGCTGCTTGTACAGCCTGTAGAACCATGAGACAAGCCTTTAAAAAAAAAAAATACTCGGCCTCGGGTATTCCATTACAGCAACACAAAAGAGACTGAGAAACCATCTTTGGTAATTTCCGTCCGCCTTTTTTTGGAGACAGGGTCTCTCTGTCACCCAGGCTGGAGTGCAGTGGTTTGATCATGGCTCACTGCAACCCCTGCCTCCTAGGTTCAAGTGATCCTTCCACCTCGGCCTCCTCTGAGTAGCTGGGACCACAGGTATGCACCAGCATGCCTAGCTAATTTTTGTATTTTTTGTAGGGATGGGGTTTCACCATGTTGCCCACACTGGTCTTGAACTCCTGGGCTCAATCCACCTGCCACTGCCTGGGATTACAGGCATGAGCCACCACACCCAGCCTACTGTAATTTCTTAAAGCAGCCCAAACTGACTAAGACATATCCTAAATACTCAGTGTATAAATATGCTTATATACCTCTATTTGTTTAGGTTTTTAATTGCTCACAATAGTGATTTATAATTTTCTATGTAGAAGTCATATGTATACTTATGTGATTCTAAATGATCTCACAAATAAGTGAGAACATGTGATGTTTGTCCTTCTGTGCCTTATTTCACTTAATCTCCAGTTCCATTCATGATGCTGCAAATGACTAGATCTTTTTTAATAGGTGAATAGTACTCCGTTGTATATATGTACCACATTTTCTTGATCCCTTCAACTGTAGATTGACACTTAGGTTGTTTCTAAATCTTAGCTATTGTCAACAGTGCTGATAATGCTGCAACAAACACTGAAGTGAAGACAAATCTTCAATATACGGATTTCCTTTCTTTCCGGTATATACCCAACAGTGGGGTTGCTGGGTCATATAGTAGCTCAATTTTCAGTTTTTTAAAGAACTTGCAAACTGTTCTCCATGGTGGGTGTACTCATTTACATTCCCAACAACAGTGTACAAGGGTTCTTTTCTCCACATCCTTGCCAGCGTTTGTTATCGCCTGTCTTGGATATAAGCCATTTTAACTTGGGTGAGATAATACCTGATTGTAGTTTCGATGTGCAGTTCTGATGATCAGTGATGTCGAGCACCTTTTTTATATTCCTGTTTGCCATTTGTATGTTGTCTTTTGAGAAATGTCTGTTCAAATTGTTTGCCCATCTTTTGATCAGATTAATTTTTTTTCTATACAGTTGTTTAAGCTCCTTCATATATTCTGGTTGTTAATCTCTTGTCAGAGAAGTAGTTTGCAAATATTTTTTCTCATCCTGGGGGTTGTTTCTTCACTTTGTTGCTTGTATCCTTGGCTGGGCAGAAGCTTTTTAACTCGAGGCGATTCCATTTGCCCGTGTTTGTTTTGGTTGCCTATGTTTGTGGGGTATTGCTCAAGAAGCCTTTGCCTGACCAATGTCCAGAAGATTTTTCCAAAAGTTTTCTTGCAGTAATTTCATAGTTTGATGTCTTAGATTTAAGTCTTTAATCAATTTAGATTTAATTTTTGCATGTAGTTAGAGATAGGAGTCTAGTATTCTTTTGCTTATGGACATAGTTTTTCCAGCACCATTTATTGAAGAGACTGTCTTTTCCTCAGTGTCTGAGCTTGGCACCTTTGTCAAAAACGAGTTCACTGTAGGGGTGTGGATTTGTTTGTGGGTTCTCTATTCTGTTTGCTTGTTGGTGTCTGTTTTTATGCCAGTACCATACCGTTTTGGTTCCTATAGCTCTCTAGTATAATTTGATATCAGGTAATACAATTCCTCCAGTTTTGTTCTTTTTGCTAGGATAACTATGATTATTCCGGGCCTGTTGTGGTTTTGTATATATTTTAGGATTGTTTTTTCTATTTCTATGAAGAATATCATTCGTATTTTGATAGGGATTGCACTGAATCTGTAGATTGCTTTGGGTAGTATGGACATATTAACAATATTCATTCTTCCCATCTATGAATATGAAATATTTTTCCTTATTTTGGTGTCCTCTGTTCCTTTCTGATACTGGTTCTCATGCTCTCATTTAAGTTAGTTTTCCCAACAGTTTAAAAACTTTATTAGACTTTAAAAAACAACTGTTGGAGGTGTTGATCCTATTTTCTGTTGTAATTATTTCATTCTTAACTTACATTAGATTCTACGTATTTGTCTAATTTTTTTCCCCCAAGACACTTTTGTTATAGCATGTCTAATGTCTTGAGATTAATATTTAGTTTTATTTTGTAATTATACACTTTAGATTATAACTTCCCTGCTAAACACTGATTTTGCTCTATTACACAAGTTTTTCCATGAAAAAATACTTCCAGTTCAAAATATTTTAAAATTTTCATTGTGATTGCTTTTTCACCCACTGGTCATTTAGAAGAGCATTTCTTACTGCTTATAAATACATTTTCTATTTTAAAAGTTGTTAATCTCCATTTTAATTGATTTGCTTTCACAGAGCATATTTTATAGTTTGAATTATTTTAAATTTGTTGAGACTTGCTTTATGACCCAACACGTAGTCAATTTTTGTAAACATATGTGCTTAGTTGAGTGTTGTGTTCTATATATGTAGATTAGGTCAGTTTATTCATGCTGTTCATGATCCTACTTCTAATTTCTTTGTGTGATTTGTCATTTACTCCCACAGTGGTGGGTGGATTTTTCGACTTCTCTTCATAATTTTATTTTTTCATTAAATATTCTGTGAGACTATGCCATTACATAAATAAATGAAACTGTTTTATCTTCCTAGTAAGCCTTTTCTCAATGTGAAGTGTTCATTTTAATGTACAGTAATGCTTTTTTTCTTAAAGTGTCCTTTAGTATATATTAATGTAGCTATATCAACTTAGGTCAGGACTTCAGGTGACAAATTTTCTCTTTGCGTTGTTTGAACACTGAGTAAAGCATATAATTATCTTCTGGATTTCATGCTTGAGAAATCAGCTGATGATCTAACTTTTATAACTTTAAATGGTGTATTTGTACATTTTCCACCCTTTCACTCTCACCCTTTCTTAATCTTCATATATCCCAATAGCTGAAAGATGTTTGGTCTTCCCAAGAAATCCAATCTCACAGAATTTTTCTTTTAATTGGGGTATATAATTTATTTGTAACATAATTACAAATATGAGTTTAAATCTACCATCCTATTATAAGCTGAGTTTTTTTTTTTACCCAAAATACTTGGGACCATAAGTTTTTCAGACTGCAAATACTTCTGGATTTTGGAATATTTGCATACATATAATGAGATATCTTGGGGATGAGACCCAAGTGTAAACATGAAATTCATTCATGTTTTATATACACCTTAAACGCATAGCCTGAAGGTAATTTTACATAGTTTAATAATTTTGTGCATGAAACAGTTTGTTTACATTGAACCGTCAGAAAGCATAGGTGCCACTATCTCAGCCACTTGTATGGACAATCTGTGGTTGTTTGCCATCACCATCTTTCCTGACAATTTATATGCAGCTGATGAGCAATCATTTTCTTACCCTTACTCACACAAGTACCTACCAGTAAAAAATAGGAGGTACCATGAATGCAGTGAGAAAACTATGTCGAGGGTAACTAAGCAGCACAGTAGCATCACCAGAATATCTGTATCCGTTTTTAAATAACGGCAACCACAAACAAAGGTGGCAGGTACTCAATCTCTACCTTTGATGTATATTTTGATTAAGAGGTTACTATACACCGAATTTCACCTTTTTAGATGAGAAACCTCAGAAGCAGTTGAGAGACAGGAAGTGGGTCCTCTAGGAATGAGGAGGCTTTTCTGCTGGATGGCTGCTTTTAAATGGCTTAAGGGTCTGTTTTCCCTTGGGAATCCTGAATACACTGAGGTTGTGTGTCTGCATTTTGACTGCAACCCATCACATGAGGTCAGGTGTGGAATTTTTCCACATATAATGTCATACCAGTGATGAAAAGTTTCAGATTTCAGAGAATTTCAGATTAGAGATTCTCAACCTGTATAACAAGTCTTTGATTTTAATGTCTTTTTTCCCTGGATGCCTTTTTTTTTTTTTTTTTTTGAAATGGAGTCTTGCTCTGTAGCCCAGACTGGAGTGCAGTGGCGTGATCTCAGCTCACTGTAACCTCCACTTCCCAGATCTCAGTTCAAGCAATTCTCCTACCTCAGCCTCCCAAATAGCTGGGATTACAGGCATGAGCCACCTTGCCTGGCCCTATGGACGCCTTTAAAATTTTATTTTTGTTTCTGTTTCCCTGAAGTTTAATTAGAATGCAGCTAGGAGAGAATTTCTTGTCCTTTATACTGCTTGGGTTTCCCGGAGCTTCGTGAATTTGCTGGCTATTTTCCTTTGTTTTGTAACATTTTCCATCAACCCTGCTAATACAGCTTTACCACTTCTGTTCTCACTGTATCCTCTACATTTCATACCTTCTCTTCAATGTTTCATCTCTCTTGTTTCATTTCAGGTAGTTTCTTCTGACTTGCTTTTCAGTTTACCAGTTCTCTAATACACTTTATTTCTAATTTGCTGTAACACCCATCCTTGGCATTCTTAATTAGGATTATTGCATTATTTTGGTTCTAGAATTTTTCTTTCTCTCAAATTTGCCCTGTAATCTTTCATGGATTTCAGTACTTTGCCAAAATTTCCAATATTTTCCTTTATTCTCCCTAAACATTGCAAGCTGATAGTTTCAATATGTAAAGCCTGGGCTTGTTTGGTTTTATTGAGCATGTTTCCTACTAACTCGCTTTCATGATTGTTTCCTTGTATGCTGGGTTATCCTTGATTGTGTGACAGAAACTTCATTTGAAAAATTGGTTTTTATGGATATAGGATGACATATCCAGAAAGGACTGTGCTGCTGTCGTTCGAGGCACTTGAGAGCACTAACCATCTGGTATCGCCTTATTTCGGCACTATTGAAATTTCTGTGTGATAATTTTTTTATTGTGGAAGGGATGTCCTATGCCTTGTAGGGACTTTAGCAGCTTCCCTTGGCCCTCCCCACTAGACGCCAACAGCATCCCCTCCCAGTCACGACTATCAAAGACATCTCTAGACATTGCCAAATGTCCCTTGGTACTTGAGAACCACTTCCTTAACCCAAAACAAGGTGATTTTTATCAAGTTTAAACATAATGGTGCCTGATCTCACTTTTGTGCCTCCAACACATCGAAGCTTCCAGCCTCTCGGTAATCTTTTTTAGAATCCCTGGGTGGAAAACAATGCCAAATGTCATCTTTATCTCTTTGATCTTCTCTCAAATCTTAGTTCAGTAACTTTTACTTTGTAAAGTCTTTCAACTAAAGTTTTAAAAATTATCTTTCTATTCCTGTTGCTGTCAGTGGAGAAGAGACCCAAATTACCTACCATGCTTCGACATAGGATGAATCTACATACACACATTTCTGCTGCCTGTAAACCCCCGTCATATCCTTTGATTTATCTGCAAATGTGATTATACGGTTTCTATATTACTGCCTGCGTCCCACATGGGTCATTATGCTACTTGAAATAGGCTCTCTTTTTTGCCGTTCTTGAAGAGAAATGTCTAAAGGGCCAGTCTTCAGCTCTAAGCGTCAATGGCCTCTTCCCAAATACGTGTTTACTGTAAATGCGCATTCGTTTTCGTTAGTGGTGTGTTTCCTATTTGGTATATTGTAGGTCTTGAAGATGGGAGCTCATACGTTGCTTTCTGCAATAGCTGCTTACCGAGAAGCTTAAAAATCATCTGGCCTGAACAGATGTGGAAACTGAAATGCAAAAAGTCCAAGTGAATAAATAATGTACTGTTGTGGGCTAACTAGAACTGAAAGAATATTTCATCCCTAGAGGAATGGGAAAGGCCAGAATGAGTCAACTCACATGCAAACTAAGTAATCAAGTGACAAGATTTGGGTTTGGAAGATGAGACTGTATTTTCCAATTGTGAAGTTCAAAAAGGGAAGTTCAAATATTGGCTGTTCGTGTAGAGCACCTCTGACATAACTAACTCCATCTTAGGACAAGACTTTATTTTTATATTTCATAGGGCACTTTGCCAATAAGGATAACATGTTTTGTTTAATAAACATACAAAGTAAAGATTGCATCCAACCAGATAAGGTCACAAACAAGCACTCTTCCACTACGAGTTTTCACCAGAGAATTCTGTGACTATAAAACAAGCTTTCAGGAGCTTAAAACACCTGTCTTAACTGACAAGGTCTTGCAGTCACTTGTAATAAAAACTTGGCATCTACCACTGAAGGCTCTGTCACCTCAGAGACACTTCCTTGCTAAGCCTACTGTATTAGCCCGTTTTCATGCTGCTGATAAAGACGCACCTGAGACTGAGACATACCTTGGACTTCCACATGGCTGGGGAGGTCTCAGAATTATGGCCGGCCATGAAAGGCAGTTCTTACATGGCAGCAGCAATGAAAAATGAGGAAGATGCAAAAGCAGAAATCCCTGATAAACCCATCAGATCTCATGAGACTTCTTCACTATAATGAGAATAGCACAGGAAAGACTGGCCCCCATGATTCAATTACCTCCCTCTCGGTCTCTCCCGCAACATGTGGGAATTCTGGGAGATAAAATTCAAGCTGAGATTTGGGTGGGGACACAGCCAAACCAGATCATTCCACCCCTGGCCTCTCCAAATCTTAAGTCCTCAAATTTCAAAACCAATCACGACTTCCCAACAGTCCCCCAAAGTCTTAATTCACTTCAGCCTTAACCCAAAAGTCCACAGTTCAAAGTGACATCTGAGACAAGGCAAGTCCCTTCTGCCTATGAGCCTGTAAAATCGAAAGCAAGCTAGTTACTTCCTAGATACAATGGGGGTACAAGTGTCGGGTAAATACAGCCATTTCAAATGGGAGAAATTGGCCAAAACAGAGGGGTGACAGGGCCCATCAAAGTCTGAAATCCAGTGGGGCAGTCGAACTTTAAAGCTCCAAAATGATATCCTTTGACTCCAGGTCTCACATCCAGGTCACGCTGATGGCAAAGGTGGGCTCCCATGGTCTTGGGTAGCTCCATCCTTGTGGCTTCGCAGGGTACAGCCTCTCTCCTAACTGCTTTCATGGGCTGCTGGTGTGTACAGGTACACAGTGCAAGCTGCCAGTGGATCTACCATTCTGGGGTCTGGAGTATGGTGGCCCTCTTGTCACAGCTTCCACTAGGCAGTACCACGGTAGGGACTCTGTGTGGGGGCTCGAATTCTACATTTCCCTTCTGCACTGCCCTAGCACAGGTTCTCCATGAGGGCTCCGCCCCATAGCAAACTTTCGCTTAGGAATCCAGGCATTTCCATTCATCTTCTGAAATCTAGGGGGAGGTTCCCCAACTTCAAATCTTGACTTGTGTGCACCTGCAGGTTCAACACTACATGGAAGCTGCCAAGGTTTGGGGCTTGCACCCTCTGAAACCACGGGCTAAGCTGTACCTTGGCCCATTTTAGCGACAGCTGGAGCATCTGGGACACAGGGCACCAAGTCACTAGGCTGCACACAGCATGGGGAGCCTGGGCCCAGGCCACAAAACCAGTTTTTCCTCTTAGGCTGTGACGGGAGCGGCTTCCATGAAGACCTATGACATGCCCTGGAGACATTTTCTCCATTGTCTTGGGGATTAACATTAGGCTTTTTGTTACTTATGCCAATTTCTGCAGCCAGCTTGAATTTCTCCTCAAAAAATGGGTTTTTCTTTTCCACTGCATTGTCACGCTGCAAATTTTCTGAACTTATATGCTCCACTTCCCTTTTAAAATGGAGTGCTTCTGGCTGGACACAGTGACACATGCCTGTAATCCCAGCACTTTGGGAGGCCAAGGCAGGCAGATCACCTGAGGTCAGGAGTTCAAGACCAGACTGGCCAACATGGGGGAAACCCTGTGTCTACTAAAAATGCAAAAAAAAAAAAAAAAAAAGCTGAGTGTGGTGGTGGGTGCCTGTAATCCCAGCTACTCAGAAGGCTGAGGCAGGAGAATTGCTTGAACCTGGGAAGTGGAGGTTGGGGTGAGCTGATATCATGCCACTGCACCCCAGCCTGGGCAACAGAGCGAAACTCCATCTCAAAAAAGACAAAAAAAAAAAGAATGCTTTTAATAGCACCCGAGTCACCTTTTGAATGATTTGCCATTTAGAAACTTCTTCTGCCAGATACCCTAAATCATCTCTCTCAAGTTCAAAGTTCCACAAATCGCTAAGGGAGGGGCAAAATACCACCAGTCTCTTTGCTAAAACATAACAGGAGTCACCTTTGCTCCAATTCCCAATAAGTTCCTCAACTCCATCTGAGACCACCTCAGCCTAGATTTCATTGTCCACATCACAATCAGCATTTTGGTAAAAGCCATTCAAAGTATCTAGGAGGTTCCAAACTTTCCCACATTTTCTTGTCTTTAGAGCCCTCCAAACTGTTGCAACCTCTGCCTGTTACCAGTTCCAAAGATGCTTCCACATTGCAGGTATCTTCAGCAACGCCCCACTCTACTGGCATCAATTTACTGTATTAGTTCATTTTAATGCTGCTGATAAAGACACACCCGAGACTGGGAGGAAAAAGAGGTTTAATTGGACTTACACTTCCACATAGCTGGGGCGGCCTCAGTCACGGTGAGAGGTGAAACGCATTTCTTACATGGCAGTGGCAAGAGAAAAAGGAAGATGCAACAGCAGAAACCTCTAACCCATCGGGTCTTGTGACACATTCACTATCGCGAAAATAGCACGGGAAAGGCCGGCCCTCATGACTGAATTACCACCAGCTCCCTCTCCCTCCCACAACATGTGGGAATTCGGAGAGATACAAATCAAGTTGAGATTTGGGTGGGGACACAGTCAAACCTTAGCAGCTATGAACCATCCAGACCCAATCAGGACTCCTTTTTCCTTAGGGCCGCCTGGACTGGTTCATTAACGCTTTCCCCTATCTTTTTTCTCTTGATGTTAAACATTACTTTGTTGTAAGATATTTAACCCATAACACTTACATATTAATATGCTATTATGTATGGTTTGCAATATTAACTGACTTGTAGAGTGGCTTGAGCCTGTGTGCCCATGGTTTTGACTACCGAGTGAACAGAAAATACTAAGAATTGCCTCCTTGGAAACTCCATGTAGCCTGTATCTTTTGTGATTGAAATAACATTAATCAAAGCCTGATATTGTGAACAGACACAAACATGCATGGGCCTGGTTAGCTCTAACCTTACACCACTCGTGACGCTGTTTTTAAATGAAAGAAGAAAATGATTATTGCTGTGTCACAAATTGTTGCATTATTTTTTTGTACCATTGACAAACGTGTGTGTGTGTATTCATGAAGAAAGAGCCCTTGACTGTCTTAAACAATCCACTGGAGATATTTTTAAATTCCTGTTTTTAGATGAGGCATCTGAGGCTTACAGTGCTACAACTTGCATCAGGTCACCATGTTAGTAAGTGGCGGAGCCTGGGTATAAGATTGGGTCTGATCACAAAGGCCATGATTTTTCCTTACGTTGTGCTGCCCCTACAGTTTTTGTATGGTCATGACTTCTCATTTGAGGACACAGAATAAAAATGTGCATTATAGGAGACCATTTTAATCTAACTTGCTACTGAATTGTAGATGGGGATCCAGTGAGATCAGGGAGGTGTTACATCAGAAAGGATCTCTTTGGAGAGGCTTGTAATGGGCCATTGGGAGAGCCCTCGATGGGGTCCTTCATTGTCTCCTACCTCTGACACTAAATCAGAAGTAGAAGCTGAAGAGCAGAGGTGTTCTGATTTTCTAATTCAGCACTGTCTTCCCGTGACTTAGGCCAAAATCCTTCTGTGGGACAAATCCCTCCAAATACAATGGTTTCCCACAGGTAGCCAAACCATTCTGATCTTTGGAACTAGGCTGAAAGTCTTGGAGGTCAGGCAAAGTGATTAATTTGGTAGCTCTTAGGTTTTCTAGAACTTGAAGTATGAGGGGAGGGCATTTTCATTCTTGAAGGATTTTTCTCTTTACTTGTATTTCTGGCCAGCATAAGAAAATTGAGGATGACTATCTGTTGTGGTTCCTTCAACAGAAGATTTCGGTGGCAAATATCTTCAAAATAACCCTGAATCAGCTCCAACTGGGTCTCATTTTGGTTCTGATCAAGCAATGGACATAGCCACAATATTGGTAGACGGTGCTGGGAAATTCTGGGCCGTGCATGATTCAATTTTCTTTAAATATTTTTTTCGTGGCTAGGACATTGTTCTACTTTGTCAGATATATATCCAGACTGATTGACTATGAGGTTACTTTAGGATAAAAACTCAAAGGTGGATTAGATGGCTGCTCCTCTGTTTCATACTGTCCCTCAAGTGCTTCTCACCAGCTCCTGCTCGCTTTTTGCCTGTATTATACCCTGCTTCATCCCACCTATAGGAGGAAGAAAGTGTTGGATGTATATTAGCTGTTCCTTAAAGGATGTATGTATACAAATGTATTCTGTTAGTTTCTTTTCTTTCTACAGAAGCGCTGGTGGCTGTAAATGCTCTTGGGCTAGGTATTTGACAGAAAGTAAGCCAATGTTTGAAAGAGCAATAATGGGCCGGTGTGGTTCACGCCTGTAATCTCAGCACTCTGGGAGGCTGAGGCAGGCAGATCACATGAGGTCGGAAGTTTGAGACCAGCCTGACCAACATGGAGAAACCCTGACTCGACTAAAAATACAAAATTTAGCTGGGTGTTATGGTGTATACCTGTAATCCCAGCTACTCAGGAGGCTGAGGCAGGAGAATCGCTTGAATCCGGGAGGTAGAAGTTGAAATGAGTCGAGATCATGCCATTGCACTCCAGCCTGGGCAACAAGAGCAAAACTCTATCTCAAAAAAAAAAAAAAAAAAGACTGAGAAAGAAGCATCTTGTTAGATGGTACATTTTTACTATCTCTCAAAAATGAAATTATAAGACCACCCATGTGACGAGACCTCAAAATCTTTATACCTTCCTCTTTCTCCTGAATCGGCTAATTCAGTTTCTGTGACCTAAGGGACAGACAGAATTGTGGTTGAGAATGTTTCTCTAGAGTGTCTGAATTCTGTTTTGACCACTCACCAACTACATGGGAAAGTTAGTAGATTCTCCAAAACTCACTTCTAAAATCTGTAAAATGGGAATAGTAGTACTCTTTACCTTGTAATATTATGACTATTAAATACATAAAAAATGCTTAATAGAGTACCTAGTATATAGGAAGCCCTTAATACATACATATACATTATTTATTGTAAAATATACATAAAACATACCACTTTAACCATTTTTAAATGTACAGTTAGGGGCATTAAATACATTCACATGGCTGTGCAGCCATCAGTACCATCCATCTCCAGAACCTTTTCATCTTCCCCAAACTGAAACTCCATACTCATGAAGCAGTAATTCCCCACTCCCTCTTCCTCCAGCCCCTGGAAAGCAACCACCATTCTACTTTCTGTCTCTGTAATTTTGATTACTCTAGGTACTCCCTGTAAGTGTACTGTATTAGTCCATTTTCATACTGCTATGAAGAAAAACCCAGGACTGGGTAATTTATGAAGAAAAAGAGGTTTAATGGACCCTTTAAAAGAACAGTTCCACACGGCTTGGGAGGCCTCAGCCATGGCACAAGGCACAGCTCACTTGGCAGCAGGCAAGAAAATTTATGCAGGGGAACTCCCATTTATAAAGCCATGAGATCCCATGAGACTTACTGCCATGAGAATATGAGAGAAACCGTCCCCATGATTCACTGATCCCCACCTAGCCCCACCCTTGACATGTGGGGATTATTACAATTCAAGGTGAGATTTGGGTGGGGACACAGTCAAACCATATCATGGGCCATATAATTAGTCCTTTTGTGACTGGCTTATTTCACTTAGTATCATGTCTTCAAGGTTCATTCATGTAATGTGTTGAAATTTCTTTTAAGGCTGAATAATATTCCATTAATACATATATACTTTTATAGTAGTCAATGGAAGCTTTATTCCAAGCCACTGAAAACGTGTGGTTTCACTTACTTCTGGCCAAGACCCAACTTTAGCAGGGATCATCATCTTTCCTAGACATAGGAAAAGTAATTAAGGCTTATGATTTTAGAGTAAAATCCTAGGACCATCTTTGAGTCCCTTATCCATCAGTGTTCATAAAGTCGCTTGTAAAACATAAAGTCAGTTATATCCCCCACTAGTTAAGATATATCTCACTTTCTTCAAGGTAAAGAGTGCTTCTATTCCAGAGAGGCAAGATGAACATATCTGTGCTCCAATATGCAGATTGAGGGAGGGAAGATTTTGGGAAAAGTAGAAAAAAAATTTGAAAAAGAAATCTAAAACCTAGATTTAGGACAAAAATAACAAGGAAAGGAGGAGAAAGACTAGATAGAAAAAAAAAAGGGCAAGCTGCTGTGACAGATTGTATTTTCCAAAGATCTCATCGATATACATCCCATCTTACATGCTCCTACAATGTGGCATTTACATTCTTCCATCAAGAGGCAGAATCTAGTGCCCCACTTCCCGAATCTGGGCAGACCATTTATAAATGGCTTAATATGATAAAAGTGACTGGGAGTAGCTTCTGTGCTTTCGTCAGAAAAAGCATTACCTGTTTCATTATGGACCACTCAAGACTCCCATGTGGAGAGGAACTGAGGCTTCCAGCTTCCAGCCAGCACCAACTTGCCAGCTGAGTCAGGTAACTAGGAAGTGCATCTTCCAGTCCCAGTCAAGCCATCCAGTTTTCAGATGATGACAAACTCATATTAATAATGATGTTTTTTACATGTTCACAGATGTTAATAAACATATTATGTTGAGATGACAGATAAGTTAATAAACATATCACTACAACCTTATGAGACACTCCAAGTGAGAACTGCCCAGCTGAGCCCTTCTCAAATTCTTGATCAAAAAACACCAAGAGAAATAAGTAACATTGTTACTTTAATGCACTATATTTTGAGGTATTTTGTTATATAGAAATTAATAAGTTATTTTCTCTTACCATTTATCATCACACAATGATGGACATGAAGCAAACATTACCTTCGGAAGATTTTGACTCAGTGGCATCTACCGTGCACGAGGGGTCAGTGGAGAACTTTAAAGTTTATTTCCATAGTGATAATCACAGCAAAGTGAAAGTGGGCAGCTGATCTAGAAAATAGCCTCAGGGATTTATAACCTGTGCTATGGTTTGAATGTCTCCTCTAAAACTCATGTTAAAGTTTAATTGCCATTGTAACAGTATTAAGACATGGGATCTTTAACAGGCGATGAGGGCTCCACCTTCATGAGTGGGATTAATGCTGTTGTGAACAAAGCTAGGGTTCCCTTGCCTCTGTGGCCTTCTGCCTTCTGCCATGTGATGATTTAGCAAGAAAGTCCTTACAAGATGCTGGTGCCATGATATTGGACTTCTCAGTTTCCAGAACTGCTAGACAATATGTTTGTTTATAAATTGCCCGTTGTTGAGTATTCTGTTACAGGAACACAAAAACATACTAAGCCAGATGTTGGACCATCAGCTTCATAGACTATTTTAAAGACTAGGCAAAAATGTATGCTCATTAACTAAGCAAGTGAGAATAACTCTGGGTTAGACCAGAGATGAGATGCTTCCAATGGTGTGCTGGTATTTATTCCTAGGTCCTTAACGATACCCAGGCCTCCACCCTCACATAGGTGCCGTAATTCAGAAAAAAACCCTAATGTTTCTTAAAAATGTTAGCAGCATTTGGATCTTAAAAAATGGTTCCAGAATATTTCTCCACGATGGAGTATTTTGTAGGAGAGAGAAATCTAATTTAATGAATGAATCCGTCAGTTGGAAGGGCTTTGGCCTTACTGTCAAGAAATCTGGGTTTCTAGTCTTGAAGTGTTTACCAACACTGCATGAGATTTTTAGCAATACCCTTGAACTTCCGCAGTTGTACTGAGATGGAGATTTTCTTCAATGTCCAAAGATTTTTGCAGCTCAATGACTATGAGTTAGAAGACTTTGTAGTAATGAAATGTCTTCCTAGATAATAACTATGTCTGTTCATTAAACATATGCTATACGTAACGGGATACATTTTGGCAAATATCTAGAACTCTAGAGTGTATGGCATTTAGGAACACCAAAGGAATAACAGTCACATTCGTATTTAAATAGAAGAGTGTTTTGCTTAAAGTGTTTTGGTTTTATGTTTATAAAATACCTGCATGCTTCATATCATTCCTCGAAAAGAATATATACCTTGTGCTTAGTAAGAATACAATTACGTTTCTATTCTGTTTCTCTAGTTGATTATTTTCAGCCCATAACCTGAAGTCACCAATCTTTGTGCCCCATTCCCTGGGCAACTTACATTTAGGGACTGTTGCTTTTGGGTAAGCCTCGTTGAGACAATGCCTGGCTGCTTGTGTGTATTTGCTGTTAGCCTTGAATGCCTGGCCAAGTTGCCCACAGTTGATAGGGTACAAATGGGAGAAAAAGGAAGATAAAAATTATAGACTTACTCAGACGCAGCTCTTGTGCTAAGTAGTAATAGTGTACCTGAGTGGAAATGCAAGTTAGAAATGACTGGTATTCTCCACATTATAGTACTGTTGGGATATTGCTTTACACGCCTCCTGAAAACAAATCTGCATTGCACACCAGATGGACATGAAACCAAGATTTATTAAAATACCCTTAGCATATTTACAGTTGAAAGCCATGAATGCAATTCTCTGCAAATTCCAAAAAATAGAATTCTATCTCTTAAATGAATAGAGGTATCGACAGATTAGGATAAATATAATCTATCACAGAGATAGAATTTTCTTGAATAGACAATTGACACTTTTCTAATCAATATATATTATGTACAAAAATACACTTGATATGGTGACCAAGTACTGTCATGGAGGAGGAAAAAAAAAATATATATATAATACACATTTTTCTTATGTACAAATCAGTATTAGTTCCTTCACCCTTTCTTTTTAAAAATAAATACTTCACTTGGTTGCAAATGACATTTATAAACTCAACTCATGAGCATTTCTCAGCTTTGACAAAATTAAATATGCAAACAAATTAAAAATACATATTTTTAAAAATGCAAAGGGAAAAATACCTGAATCCAGTAAGATAATGCTTAAAAGTATCGAAGAGCATGTAATGTAAGGTTTCATGTCTTTAAAGTGCCTTCTCCTTTCCCAACTGTCTTCATTACTGCCTAAAACCCTTTCAGATTGTATCTACAGATTAAACAGAAAAGCCTATGTTTTACCAGGTTAAATGGTTGACAATTTAGGACATGCTTACACTTTAAGTGCTTTCAAGAGTGTGGCAGTTACTGTTCATCTGAAAATAGCCACAAAGTGTCAAAGTCCTGATTCAGAACAGGGGTAGATGTTTGAATCATGACTAGTAGTAAGAATGGAGTGGCAATATTAAGCCTTATGATTCAAAGTGTTTCCCTGCACAGAATTAAGTCAATTTGTCCAGCAGCACAAAAAGTTACTTAAGATTCAAAAATTTAGCCTTCCACATCATAGCTGGTGATCCAGTCTGATGTACAAATTTATCAAAAGAATGGCCTTAGTTTAAGGTAAATCTGTGAGAAATTGAGAAGGCCTAGAATAACATGCCCCCCACCCCAGCCAACCTTCTTAAAGTAGAATAAAATGAAAAAGAGACGTATTTTCCATCTCTTTTATGGATTTTCCTTTTTGCCTAAGTGATGAGGTGATGCTGACATTAACAAGAGGCAGTCACAGCAGTGTGTGTCACATGGGCTCCTTGGTGACAGCAGGGCTCCCTGTACAAACGGCTGAGAATGGAGCACAGGGTATGAGGGGATGGAGGAGGGGCCGAGGGAGATATTCGGTTGTCTATGATGCAGAGGGGTGAAAAAACCTGGGTCTGGGAGGAATGTAAGAAAAAAAATAGCCACGGAATATGAAGGAAAAGGAGGCTGAAACAGAAATATTGAAACAAGAAAAGCAAAACGAAGCTAGACGTCAAAATGACTTTTGAACAGGCATGCAGTAAACGGGGCCTATGGACAAGCAGCCCCACGGATTTGATACTGTTGGAGCTGTTAGGCCAAGTACAGACCAGTTTCACTGGGGTACCTGCTCTTCCAGTACACTCTCTGGCACTGATAAACACAAGATCATGGGCACCACTCACATTTGCCTGACAGAGATGCCTTCAATTTCCATTGAAAAGCTGCCCATGATACAACCATGCCCAGAAATCACCAGCTCCCTAACAATGTAATCTATCAGCAAAACATTGCAGTAGCCTCGTTCAAATTTTTCTCCTCCATGCGTCCCTTTTTTCTCGCTCATCCCGTTGCTTGCAACCTCACAAGGCCCCAGTTATATGAAGACATATAACTGCATGGATCAAATGCACGTCAGATAGCAGCATCCAGGGTCCAGGGTGTTACTAAGAAAACTAAACTCTAAAGCACTTTGAAGTAATTTACATTTCTGCTAGGTCCGATTCATACTAGGATGCTGACTGCCTTCACTTAGTTTCTGGGTATGCAAGCCAGTGCTTATTTCCAAGCCAAAGCACGATCCCCTAAATCAAAGTCCAGGGACATCCTGCTTGGCATGCTAGTCCAAATTAAAACTCTTAAAACTCGATGAAAGAAAAAGACTATGACAAATCAATGATACGTTTTCTCTAAAGATTCTTAAAAATTACTCCATTTCCAATTTCAAAAGTTTCTGCCTTTTTAGGAGTATTTTAGATTGGTTCTTTAAGGGAAGTCTTTTTTCTTAGTCTACACTCTTTGAAGATTAGACATCTAGCTGGCAGTAGGGTCATATTATGCGTTGGGAAATTATAGAATTACGTTTTGTAGTAGACCTATCCCGTAGGTAGATCCCTAAAATTTGTGTCATTGCGAGCAAAAAGAATTGTTACTAGACCTTCCCTCTTACTCATGGATTTGTTTTCAATGGAAATGGAAGCCTTTCAAAGATTATGCAGAACACAATCTGAGTGGGGCTGAGCTACCCTCTTCATGCCTTGTGGTCCGATGTATGAAGAAATAAGATTTTTATCTAGAGAGAAGTGTTAGCATGAAAAGAGGAAAAAGGATGAGATATTTATAGTTCACAAAAATATCTAAAATGTAAAGATTTCAAATGTCCTTTTAGTCCCTTACTGGGAAGAGCAGTATAATTTCTAAATGCTATAAATTCCTTTTTATACATCTCCTATAAAAAAAATCTGGAATGCAAAATCCGTGCTAAGAGTTGCCAGGGAGTTCATCCCTGAAAACTTATCGTCCATGCCATGAGGAGGTAGAGAGTAATTTCCCTGAATACTGAGTGGACTATGGGACTAACCTTTCATTTTGAAAAGATGGACCTAGAAAGCTAACCCAGTTGAACAATCAAAAACTCCGTTGTTCATGAGAGGAAAGTGGAAGAAAGCCCCTGAAGAGAACAATGAAGGAAAGTAGGTACAACTTTTCCAGGGACGTTAACAAACCATTGCTAATGTGTGCCTGACAACATCTGAGTTCCTTCTTGAGATACTAACTGTAAGATAATGCATTGGCAGCTCATACTATAGACAGAAATATTCATTTGAGACATTCTCATAGTTTGAAAGGCAGAGAACCTCTCACTGTCTGCACAGGTAGAATTTAGGAAAATGTTCAGCCTGTGTGAGGGTTATAGTGTGGTTAGAGGTTGTCTAATCCACGCCAGATTCTTTGGATGTGATTTTTCTGCCTGAAACTGTAGTCTATTTTGCATTTTGCTGGTCCAGTGTTACCAAGTTTCACACAAAGCTTAGAAAAACAGCCAGTAAGTGTAGTTAGATCAGCCTCTAGAAAAGGAGACGAATAGAAGATTCTCAGGATATTTAAGAGAAGATTTAAAAACAGAAAATGACATAAGCTTAGAGGGAATGTAGAAAAATAAACTGATGGCTGTATCTACCACTTTCATATAAAAATGGAATTAAAGTCAATCTTCCCCAGATCAAGTACTTCAGAGATGTAATATAATAGAAAGTCTGGAGTTCATGTGAGCTACTGACTGAAGGAAACTACCCTATCAATCAGAGAAGAGAAGGATAAGAGAGAAAAGGTCTTCTATGCCCCTGGTTATCACCAGAGTAGTTAGGAGAAGGGTGGGGATAGAGGAGGAGATGAGTTCAGTAAGTACCACTGGACAGCAGGCCTAATGAATGAGGCTTAATTTGCCTCCCTCATCTTTCCATTGGTAGAGACCGCACAGTGGCTCCAGAGACAGAGTTAGCTAGCTGCCATTTTAATATCTTCATGTTTCCAAATCAGTTGTTGACACAAGTTTTCCAAATGCTAACTTTATATCACAGTATTGGTTAAAGAGTCTTGGAACAAATAAGGCTACTGAATTGGCTTCAAATTTGACGTTAAAATTCTTAAATTTATCACTTTCCAGCAAAGCATTGATCTGGAAGAGTTTGGTAGACTGCCCATTCCTTGGGAAGGGAGATGAACTGTGAAATGAAAATGCAGTGCCTCTAACAAGGTGTCAACAGCTGACGAGTGTGCAGAAGTGACACAGAATGGGCTTCTCAGTCACACAGCTGTGTAACTGAGCCTGGTTACGCCTGGATTCAATTGCTAATGGAGATATGAATATTATGTAAGTTTAAAGAAGAAAGATCTGCTGAGTCCAGTATTCGAAGGTGTTTTTAAGCCGCTTCTGTACTAATAACAGTTTCCAGGCAGCTGGATTGTTTCTCTCTATAGCTGGAAAATGGAAATACATCCAGCAAGTTATTTGCGTTTTGGAAAGGCTAAAAACTACCCACTTTTCAAATCCTATCACCTTGGCCACATAGACTGATCTGTGTTGCAGGTTTCTTTATGAAGACAAAGCGGGTATGAATGAAAGATGAAAGTCCATTTCTTCTCTCCACCCTCTTTAGTTGTAGGGTCCCTAAAGGTAAAATAACTACTATAAAAAATATTTTAAAAAGCAGAAGCCTTTTCTTTCCTCTCCACTTTTTGGCCATTTATTTTCCTGATTAGAACGGACAGGATTAAGAAAAAAAGAAGCTCAAATATAACTGATGCTTCCTGACAGCAATTTTAAAAGGCAATTTAAACTACTTTATAAAATCAGATATTTGATATTTGGATCAGATATATGGGAGTGGGTGGAGGGAAGGCTATACATTTTTGGACTTCTTTCTTCTCTTTGCCATATAAAGCTCCAGATTGATTCTATCTTTGTTGTTTCTGTGGGCGGAGGTGAGCACTACAAAACTGACCAATTTAGTATGTCAGGGAATGAAGAGCCTCCCCCGTCAATGTTACAACCTGGTTCCTGGGAAAAAGAGCCTGCAGGTGTGCATTGCTAATTCCCCTTCACACACCGACTTGGTGCAGTTTGCTGTGCTGTCGTATGCAATGATCTGCATCAATGAACTGGACAAGGGAGAAGCAGAAATAGAAATGGGGACACACAACTTTCAAGAAAGGAAGAATATAATTAAAATGAAAATTTCTCTGTTGCAGACAGCATCATGTAGAGCGAATATGCAATCCCAGGTCAACAGGCAAATGTTTGCCCCAAATACACATTTTTCTGCTACATCTCACTGTGGCCCTTAGAAAAAAAAGAATAATTTATCTTACCAGAGGTGTTATTTCTACCAACATGTTTTATTCCTTCCTTCATTTTTTCCAGTTTCTTTACCAACAGTATATGAACGTTTCATTTAGGAAACACCATTCTCTATGGTACTTAAGAAAACAAGACGTTCCTGAAGGAGGCTAAGAAGAGGTTTGTAGCTTCTACTGTCCTTGATAGGAGAAGAGAGGGGAGACCAGCATGCCATCTGATACTCAGTTCCTCAACCATACTGGCAATTTGTTTCGGCTAGAACATTTAAAGGTGTAATAGCACCACTGGGTTTCCTTACTCCTCAGATTTCAGAAAATCTTTCTCCATAATTCCTGAGTAGTTACAGTGAGTGTGTAGAAAGACACCATCATCAGCATAAGGATTCAAAAGGCAACTGTTGGGCAGCAGGACAATGACCTGTGACCTCTGGGCCTCCACTGCCATCATATACATCCACTTCTGCTTGGCCACGATTTTTCTTACTCCTTTTTCCCCATAAGCTGCCGCTTCTTGAGGTATGAGCCATAACCTGGTTTTTGATACTGGATGGGCCTCATGCTTTCTACCTAACATGTCTATAGTATATTTTATGATATACTTTGTGTAATTTATGGAACTTATATTGTGTGCTCTGATGCTTATAGTCAATTGCTCATGCAAGAATCTGAACTGTCAAATTGTGTCCTTAGATTTAATGAACTTTGTCTAGGAAGAGACAAAGTTGTAAGTTAAGGGTTCTCACAGTTCCTAGTAAGTCAGGTGTGAGTGTCTGGTTAGACACAGCATAGCAACACTGGCTACTCTGCTTTGTAGTTTAGGGAGGGCTATGCCTACAACAGCCACTTGAAGCCTTGTGGCTGGATGTGCTCAAGCTGCCAAATGGCATCCTGATCACCTCTTCTCCAGGGAAAGTTCAGACACTCCTGTTGCCCTGAACACAAGCTCAGCAGCATTTTACAGGGATCATTTTCAAGGACTCCGAATTATTTTAGATGAACTTCCTTGAACAAACCATCGTTGACCTTTACTGAGCATCAACTTGAGTTAAAAATGAAGGCTGTGTCAACAATGTGGTACACTGGTGGACTTGGGAGGGGGCATCCCAGGGCTCAAATTGGGTGAGGAGAATGAAGATTTTGCCATGGTGTCTTAAAACACTAATATTAATACATTGACGAGTGTGACAAAACCACTAGGTTTCCCTAACTGACGCAGGCAAATCTTGCTTTGTAGAAACAGACATTTTACTGCCAAGGCTTAGTCTGTTCAGTAGGATGAACTCCAATTTAGTGTTTTCACTTAGCACTGGCCCTGGAAGAGTTACGTGGCCACAGTGACAGCTTTGCTTACCTTTAGGGATTTCTCATGAGCATCCTATTTAGAGACCGAAGTGGACTGCAGTGACTCCACTGCAAACATGCTGCTGTTCTCACCATCGGCCTACCAGGATTTAGACTTCTGCGGGCTCCACAGAACTCGGAGCTGATTTCTATGGCATGAGTAAAACAGGCACTTTTCTTGTGCATAACACTGGAAGCAGCACAGGACGGCTATGAGTGGAATTAGTTATTAATTCATTAGTTCTTTTGGATGTCTTCAGAGTTAAGTGAAAAGAGAAACTAAAAGCAGTATAAAAAGCTCCTGGCTCAGAAGCAACCTCAAACCTTTTTAGTCATGCATGTTCCTTCTCAGCTTTTCTATTTTACTTGTCTCATTCCTTTATTTTGAGTTAAAAAAAATCCAACCATGTTACCATATTCCTTTCAGTTGAATCAGTAGAAAAGGTGGTTAGCACCTGTATGCATATGGCTTGTACGACTTGATTTGATCCTGACTGTGGTCTTCATTCCCGAG
The DNA here is from genome assembly GCA_963574225.1 of Lagothrix lagotricha. Classification (NCBI taxonomy): domain Eukaryota; kingdom Metazoa; phylum Chordata; class Mammalia; order Primates; family Atelidae; genus Lagothrix; species Lagothrix lagotricha. Next base: position 3,807 of record CAUYNB010043146.1, on the reverse strand, counting down.
GCTGACATTAGATTAGGGATATGGTGCTGCTTTCATTACTGGATCTATTGAAGGAGCACTCCTGAGGGGCTGCTGCCTGGCAGGCATATCCTGGGAAGACGCTTAGGCACCTGGCAAGTCCAAGGGTTCTGGAAAGATGGTGTGGGGCAAGGGGCAGATCACATGTGCTGGCTAGATCAGGAAGGAATTTAAGATTCTTGCTCATCTCTGGACAGTCCTCTACCAATTGGAGGAAAAAGCTCGGGCCTCTCCTTCAAGGCCTAAAAATGAATCTTTGATCATATTCTCAATTCATCTCCAGTCCTCCTCCTTCACTACTCGCAAGATAAATTCAGAGAGGTGGCTTAAGGACAACATTGTCAGAGAGGTCCAAGTTGAGTTGCATTTGCTCTCCTGCCTGGAAACTGCCTCCTGGGGATGGTGGGGGAAGTCCAGCTGCACAGTCACAGCACATGACATAGAACTCAGCTGCATGTCAACACATTACCCATTCACGAATGGTCGGAAACGTGAAAGGTGTTCTGGCCACTGGGTCTCTTGTCCAAGCAGGTTCTCTGACTGCAAGGCTGTGCTTGCTCAGATATTAGTTTCTCCTAGGAGTTACGGTGCAGAATCTCTGCTGGCCCACAAAACTGCAAAGGACTGATACAAAAAACAAGAATGGTCCTCACTTAATAATAGATGCCTACTCCTTGCATGATAACTTGTTCTCCAGGACGAAGTTTATGGCTGTTTATCTCCCTTTCTCCACCCAGGTACGATTCTGTTTTTTCTCCTTTACATTACATAAATAACAACAAAATCATTTCTCTAGTCTGGAAAATACATATTCTTAGACCCCTTCAAAAATAGTTTTGGTAAGTCGCAACATTATTGGAGAGAAAGATGCTGCAGGATTTTGCTGTAATAGGATCAAAACTAACACCAATAATCAAAACAGCAGTGTGTAAAGATGAAGACTTGCTCTTCCAAGGCAACTGTCCTAAATGATCGTTTCTCTCTTCTGTGACAATGTGACATATATCAAGCTTTGGTTATAAAACTGGAAATCTTGGCTTTTAAAACAATTTCAGAAAATTTTCGTATTTCTTGTGGTCTTAGAGTGGACTTTGGGCTTCAAGAAATAATAATCAAATATTTCTGCAGTGTTCCCTTAAATAGTTTTCCATTTCTCCTGTGGCTTAATAAGGGACTTCTTAAACAAGGCATGGGGCACTCTGCAGATGACCTCAGAAACAGATGAGCAAAAAATCATTTAACAAATCTCTCAAGAACGTCCTGCAGCCCTGCGGTCACAAACGGCATGTGTGCAAGGTCCTCCATGGCCAGTGCCATCATTTCTGTGTGTCTTCATCTTAGTTGGTGGTCACACTGGCTTCCTTCTGACGCAGTCTTTCTTTCTGTTAATGAAAAAAAATGTGTAATTTCTTTCATCGTAAGTTTTGATAAATTTGTTAAATTTTGGTCTAGAATGCTGAGTGCAATTATGCCAAACAGCCTAGAAATACTGTTCTTTCCCTAAGCCCTCAGTTATCTGCCCCTCTCTACCTATTACCCTTACTCCTCAGAAAACAAGAAATCAACAACCAGCCAACGTACCAACTACATCCATGTAAAACAAGGGCCTTTACCAAGCCAGGGTGGTCTTTTCTGTTCTCCTCTTTTGTGACGGAGACTCTAACTTTGTAGTGTTACTCAAGGACTCCTTCCTCCCTACCCTTGGCCCACTGATGGAATTAGTGAATGCTCAAGAAATAGCTTTTAAGGAGTATAGATATGAAAAAAAAATTATTGTTTCCAAGTTGAATGTATTTGCAAATGATAAACTTGGCAGAACTCAACAAAAGCCAGGCAAAAAGGGAGATGACCAGATTTAGTCTCTACAGAATGGCAGAAGTTCCCGATTTGCCATGGATGTTCTGCTCTTCATTCTCTAAGCTTCCTCCTCATGGACAGCCTTCTAAAGGGAGGGACATGGGAATCTGCTGGGAAGATGTAAAAATAAACAGGAGCACACTACACAAACACCCTCACAGTATCTGTGACACCAGGGAAGTAAACACATGAGTATGGTAAGGATGGGTGTGCCCGCTCTTAGGGGAGGGCAAACAGAAAGCTAAAAAGGAAAAGGGAGAAGGACACACTCTTGGAATGAGCAGATGCAGACAGAAGCCTTTGAGAATGGATCCTTAGCTGCTTGTGAGCTATGAGATAAGATGTTGCAGTGAATTACTAAATTGGCCTAGACATAAACGTAAGCTGATAACTTTTTGACACTCATCCTAAATTTGGATCTCATCCCTGACTTGAAAAATTGAATCAGGAATCCATTTACAAGCTCTTCCCTAATTTCCACCCACCCACGCAGACAATAAAAGAAGCAACTCCAACAAGCTCGGGATCACAACTGGGAGCATGCTCACAGGGGAGGTCGTAAACCCACCGTTTCCCTTTGGTCTGCATGGGTGACCCCATTCTGCCTGCCTTGGAGGACAGGCTTGGCTGTAAAAGTCTGGATAGAGGCCCAAATAAAAGGTCTGAAGGAAGAGGTAGAGGCTGACGGAGGAAGATAAAAATCGGGGTTCAGCCGACTGCCACTGAAAATCATACAAATGCATGTCACAAATACACCATCAAATGGGAACGGGGGCCGTGTCCTCAACTACGGCTTTACCTGACCAAGCTCTATGGCCCTGACTTCTCCATTTCTCATTCATCAACCTCCTGCAACACTCACTTAGCTGCTTCATGGGGTGGTTGTGAGAAACACCACGGTCAATCAACAGAAATAATCTCACTTTACAACTTGGATCCCATCTATATTTTCAAAGGATTTGCAGCATCCAGCAAAAAGGATAATCATACCTAAACAGATAAAATAAGTAGTTGTGGGACATCAGGGCCAGAAAGGGTAGCCTTTGAAAAATCTGAGAGGGGAGGGTGATACTTCCACTTCCTACTCACTGCCATTCCCCATTGCAGGCTCAACCAAAGCGGCTGAAATTCACAGCAACAAGAAAAACAACTAATACTTATTGAGCTCCTAAGGCATTTACAAGTCTTTACTCACTTTTCTCAAAATAACCCCAAGGGAAAAGTAATACTTCTTTTCATGGAAGAGAAAGAAACAAAGTAACTTTACTAAGGTTTTACAACTACATAAGTGGCAGAGCTGTGATCTGAACCCAGGTCATTTCATTCTCAGCATCCTGGGATCCTAACCAGGTAGCTCTTCTGACTACTGTCTGTATCACCTAGTTGGAGATTCATTGTGATCTCTATTGAAAACTGGACTTTGGAGGACAGTGCAATCTCAAATCTAGGAAGACTGGGGAGACTGCTGCTTTCTAGCACAGGGAGAGATGTCAGGAGGCCCAGAATCTGGTCCTGGTTTTTGTTACCCACTTGCCAAGGGACCCTGGGTAGGCCGTATCTTTCTGCACTACAAATTTCCCAACTATCAAAATAGGAGAATCCCTGCCTTTTTCCTTTAATGGGGAAAAGGAACTGAAGAGAATGAATGTATTTAAACATTCGGAGAGAAACTTTGCGATAAGGGCGACTGTGTCGTGGGTAGGGTATGAAAGGACGTGAAATGGCAACTGACTAAATGTGGCTACTAAGAAATGACCTATGTGGAATTTATAGGAAAAACATAAAGCTGTGTTTTGCACCTCGACCCACACATCTTTTTTTTTTTTTTTTTTTTTTTTTTTTTAAAAACGTGGAAGTGTGGGTTGGGTAGTGTGAATTTTGTTATTACTTTTGAGGTTTTTTTTTTTGGCGTTTTTTTAATAATAAATAGTG